>JADGIL010047829.1:0-11566 GCA_020352625.1 Cactoblastis cactorum
AACATCAAACTTATTATGTCAATTTTTCATTTAAAAACTCTTGAACACTATAAAAGCATTTGTTTTTAAGTTTTAAATTGTTATTTTTTTTTTATAAATAAAAATTGACCGTTGTCTGTTCCAACTGATTCATTGACCAAATAAACACCATATCATAATTTCTTAGGAACACGGATTAGATGGCAAAAAATAAAAATTTTCTATAAACATACTTATAGAAAATTTTTATTTTTTGTCTTTCTCACCTCGTGGTCATTTTTTCTCCATAGTAAGGGGAATTCTCTGATATAATTTCTTTTTTGACTATTAATTGACTCTCTTATATATTGACATTGATCCATCTATTACGTATATATTTTAGGACGTAGATACGTACGTAAGACGATTATGCAAAATACCAACGGAATCGAAAATTATAGTACGCGTACCTAAAAAGCCGCGGGATAATTGTATAATTTTAATAGATTTTACTACGATTAAACTAAATTATGACAATACCAGATTAATAATTTTGCATGCTTGTATACGCTATTTATTCTGCTTTTACTGATCTATTTTACGGCACTTAAGCGAAACAAATTAATTAACTCACTTAAAAACCTGTTTGGCTTCCTCTCCCTTTTGTCTAAGGGATACGGTTAAAGACAAATTAATATACAGATTCTAACCAGTCCAATTAAGCATGAGTGGACACATATCTGGGTGACGAGCTGTTTTGTTTGTCCCGAGCGTCATAATACTCGTACATACATACATATGTATATGAATGGTTCATAAGTGAGAATACTACTGGCACGTGAAACTAGGCCACGGGTAGTGCAGAGTCTGCTTGAATGGCCAATTTTGACTGACAAGAAAAATTATATGCAGAGAGTGAAAAATTGTGACATTTTAATTAATTTACGGATTATGTAAGACTATATCTGAATCTCCATTCTGTAACTGAGCAATTTTTATTGACTATTCAGTATTTTTTAGCAACAAAAATCATATTTGGAGGTACTATACCAATACATATATTTACATACTGGGCGTAATTAATTCATAACTTGATTTTTAAATATTTTCTCAAAAATTGCTTCAATTTCAACGGAGCTTTTGACACACTTACAGAAAATTATTCAAGATTCAATATAATTCAAGGTACACTTTCAAAAAATTATATTCAAAGTTTTCCATTAGCGTAAACGTGCCATAAATCTGAATGCACTATTGTGAGGGAACGGTGAATAAACTGTGGAAAATGGCGTGAGTTTCGAACACCATTTTTCTAATAATCTTATATATCCGTAAGTGAATCCCAGATAGTGTTGTGGTTAGGCTCGAGTTCCATAGTCTCGAGTCTTGTCTATTATTATTTATGATGTCAATAACCTGTCTACTTATGGTAAACTTGATCTTCAGGAAAAATGTAGCACTGAAAACGAGAATTTTTAATTAAAAATTTGGCTGGCTTTGCTTTATTAACGAGGTATTTGATAGACAAATATAGTGACAAATATTGGTGATGCAGATTATAATTAGAATATGTGTAATTGCAATATCAGCATGCCATGCATGGCTTCGCACGGGTTTAATAAAAAAATTATGTTCATCACAAATAATCTAGGAGAATCCTACTACTACCTACCTACTGGTTTCAAATCGGTCTAGTAGTTTCGCAGTCTATTCAATTCAAAGAAAAAAGCTTTTCTCTTTATAATATCAGTATAGACATTATAGACTAATAGGTAAAGTCGATTTCTACAGACACACAATATGTAACTGCTTGTAACAACTCGAGTTTCGAGCTACAATACTCAGGAGACTGAAACACTAGTTTTACAGCATTAATCCTAATGCATAGAGCCTTTACGACAGATTCGACAGACAAATATACTTAGTTATAAACATTAGAGAAAATAATAACACTAATAGGTAAAGTATTTTTTTATGACAGAGGGAGGCAAACAAGCAGGCGGTCACGCGATGTTAAGTAATCACCGCCGCCCATAAACACCTGCAACACCCGAGGGGTCACAGGAGCGTTGCCGGCCTTTATACGCTCTTTTCTCGGACAATCCAAATATTCTACAGACAAACAATATGTATACTGTTTATAACAAGTCGAGATTCGTATATATGTCTCTCGTAATCTATAACTGTGTCCATAGTATTTACTTGTAATTTATTTATAATTAAAATAAAAAGATTATAGAGAAAATAAATAAATTTGAATACGTATGCTACTTGTAACAAGTCTAGTTTTGAGCTACAACACTCGTGAGACTAAAACACGAGTCTGTCCAACCTTACAGCACTAATCCCAGTGCATCGAGCCTTATGTTCTGTATGGCTTCTGCAATGCTGCACTTAATCGCATACTGCCAGAGCAATATATATCATAATTGCTTAGCTATTATACGAATATATTTACTTAATATTATTGAAATTGCTCGGTGGATATCTGTGTGCTGACTCACGAATGTGTTTAATACATGATTTTGTTGTATTAAACACATTTTTGAGGAATTGTGTTTCTTTAACAGCGTAACGTAGAGAGAATGTGTTTTGTCGACGCTTTTGTTTTTACTGAATCATTACTCAGTAATTAATTAATTAGGTGATACACATTAAAGTCTGTCTTTTACTATTTACATAAAAACAGTTTTGCATTTCGTAATTAAGGTCATTTGTCGTAATTATCAGTGGAAGATTATTCGTTCTTCCTTCGTTGGACGAATAAAAGGTGGATCAACTAATTTGTGAGGAGAAAAAAACTGAGCAATTAAATATAACTGAAATGATTTTCAAATTTTCTGAACAATTTTGTGAGCAACAAAATAGAACATTTTTGAATAAATCGTTGTTCAAATAGTATTTTTGTTGGTTAGATTAGTATATTGCTTAATTAAATTCAAGCCTTTTTTTGAGCTTTAAACACTTTATTAGAATTTTTAAACTTCTCTAATTAGTATGTTCAACAAAACAACAAACAAACTCTTCGATTATATAAGTAAAAATAAAATTTCATGGGAATTTATGTGTGTGTTATTCTGTATGTGGCATTATAGCTCCCGAACGGATGAACCGATTTGGATAATTTTATTTTTATTTGAAAGATTTAAATGAGAGTTGTTAGCTATGTTTTAATTCCTGACCCAAAAAATGGGTAAGTTTAACGTGTGAGGATTTTTAATTCGATTACTTTTTTAAAAGTTTAATTAAAAAAAAGAAAACTAGCGAAAATACGTGTATGTATACCATAAATGATGAATACCGAAATAATAAAAAACTAGTACACATGTGACTGTCAAATTTGATTACGACAAACCAACATTGGCACGTCTCGACGGGGAAATATTAAATTTACGATGTAGTAGGAAAATTGAAGGGGATGTTATTAAAATCGTGCCAGGTGCTGCAATCGCAATATCAATTCCATTGGAAAATGTATTTAAACCTTACAAAATCCATTTCAATTTGTATTCAACAAATATTTTCTTTAAAATATAACATACCTATTTACTTTTGCCCGCAGCTTCGCTTGCTTGGAATTTGTCTGTAGCCGTTATTCTCATGTATAACTTATATGACTGTAAAATTTCATCAAAAACTGCTAAAAAGATTTTCCCTGAAAGGGTTACAGACATCCTCACAAACTTTCACATTTATAATATTAGTAGGATTAAACAAAAATATACAGTATATACAGTACAAGCCCAACTTCTCCGCCCTCCCCACATGGAAAGGGTTGAGGTTTTTCATAGACCGGCAACGCTTCATGCGTATGAATGGGCCGGCTCGTCCGGGGATGAACCACACTCCTACAGAAGATCTACGCCTGAATGATGGCTATCAGCTGCCATGCTCTGTCAGTGGGAGAGCCGGAGGCCCTTTTTTATAGGCCGCCAACGCTTCTGTAACATCGCGGGTCTTGCAGGTATCTATGGGCGGCAGTGATCACTTAACATCTCGTGACCCGCCTGCTCGTTGCCTCCCTCTGACATAAAAAAAAGAAATATACAGTTGTAGGATAAATTTTCAAACAAAGATTTTTATTTTAAACTATAATTTTGTTGTATTTTTGTTTTATAATTTCTTTATATAATGAGTAAGTAAATAGACGTGAGACAAATCGAATGGGAAATGGTTACCACAGCCTATGAACGCCTGCAACTGATTGATTTCCATGCTGGTCTGGGAATATAAACGTTGAATGTTTTCTGTTGTCTGTAAAAGTAAATCAAGGCAAAAATCTTAAAACTTCCGTAGACAATCATTCATCATCTCGTACTTAGACACATTAAAGCAAAGTTCTATGCCCAACTGTAGAGAGGGATGTTTACCGTTTATTCCTACCCAACAGTTAACTGATGATATTAAAAAAACACATAGGTATTATGTAGGTATTTATAATTACGTTACGATTTTTACAAAATGTGGTGGTGTCTATGGGTGGCGGTGATCACCTTCATTTATTACATCACGTGACCCGCCTGCTCGTTTGCCTCCCTCTTTCATAAAAAAAGAAAAAAAAAACTTTTAACCATTATTTAAATATTATATACTAGTCATAATAAAAGTTAATACTTAAAAGTACTTTTCTTCAGGTTGTAAATATGCACATATCCTATTTTTTGCTGTCGGTTAGAAAATTAAGGAAATATTTTATGGTGACCATAAAGAATGATTTGAATTATGATCGCGAAAACGGCTAACGGCTGTGATTGCATGGGTTGAGGAAGAAAAACTGCCAAGCGCGAGTCACTTGAACAAATCTAAAGGTTCCGTACTGTATTATGTACTATATTAATTTTAATTATCTTAAAACAAATTTTAATTATCCAAAGTATAGTCTTATTTTACAAGAACAAAACTGTATGAAAAATATATAAATAATAATTTTATAATGCTGTAATTACGGTGAATAAAGTTTGAATTTTATGACTTGTCGTGGAATAATTTTCTACGAAAATAACAGTTACCGTTTTATTTTTCTATACTATTACTGGCTAAAAAATAACGCGCTAAGTGACGTTAAAAATATGCATTTTTTGAGAATTATATAATGGTACGGAGAGAGTTTGTTTATTTTATTATTATAGTATGTACTATAGTATTTTTAATTTTTTATTATTGAATATTTTAATCATGCATAACTTTTTCATTTATAATATTAATACAAACAAAACCTATGCAATTAACAAATAAAATAAACTAAACTTAAAAAAAAAAAACTTATATAAATATATTATTTACAAATTGTACCCAGAAGGCTGGCAGCATTACTAATTTGTAGAGCAAGAAAATTTCAAGAATTTGCAAGAAAATGTCCAGCCCTCTGGTCANNATCAGCCTTTTAGACAAAAGCCTAAACTTGAATTCATATTAGGTATGTCGAAAAATTGCTGTTCATGTACCTACAATTTACCTACAATCCCTGTGACAGCCAGACAGACAAACAATGGAGTTTTAGAAGGTACGGAACCCTAAAAAAGCACATTATGCAACATTCGGAGCAAGCCGCGCCACCTGCTCCACTCGTTACTGGGTTATTGCTGAAAGAATCCACTTAAATGCTCAGCTATTAAGAGTACAGTCGGTATGGTTTCTCTTAGTATATTAAGCTTTATTACACCGGCAAGCATTCAGGATATGTTATTGCACAAAACATATAAACTCGCGAATAGTTGAAAGAGAAATTGCACGATTAAATTTTTCATGCTGTTACGTCGATTAATTAAGGTAATCATTTATGAGTAAAAACAAGAGAAAGAGAGAGAGTAATAGTGTATGGAAGAATAAGACATACTGCGCCGACGCCAAATAAAATGGGAGCAGGGCAGGCAGATGATGATGATGATTATATCATTGAAAGTCACGCGAGAAGACATAACTAGTGTTTTTACACGGCTAAACTCACGTTAATTGTGCACAAGGAACAGCCGCGCCGCGACGTTCCTAGTACTCGCCCTGAAGATGACCTTGTGGAAAGGTCGAAACATTCGTCGGCGTTACCGACTAAAATTAACGTGAGTTTAGCCGTGTAAAAACACTAGTAATGATGATGATGATGATGATTTATGAGTAAAAATATATAAAATGTCTTCATCTTGCAGTGTTACGAGAAATTTAAAATTCAAATTGTGTTTGTTGTTGCAAATCCTTTAACTTGGGCCAAGAAATTAAATTTATATTATTTTGGTTTGAGTTTGGTTTTTATAAAGTACATAAATGAAAAATTAAAACATTATGAACACTAGCTTTTGCTCGCTGCTTCGTCTCGTCAAATTCGGGCGGTGGGGGAACTGACAGAGACCAAATTAGTCTATGTCACTCTTCAGCCTTCCAGCTATCTCCATATAAAAAATCTCACTAATCTGTTCCTTCGTTTTGAAGTGAAAGACGGACAAACTAACACTATAATAATACACGACAATATATTATAATATTAGTATGGCTTAAATCTTTATGTATCTAACAAAATATACAGGGTACATATTACAGTTTATCGCACTTACATAGAGCTCCATAAATATAGTAATACCAAAATCAGTTTCATTATCAATATACACACCTACATTCTTATTGTATTTAATAATAATCCTTTAATTCTCATAAAGTGCACCTTCATTAGTTTTATTTTTAATAATCTGTGCCTTTATCAATGTTATATTATACCTACAACGTAATCCTAAAATCCATTTGTAATATATTATACGTGATACCTACATCAAAGTTCTTGCGAATACTAATGACCTGAGTTGAGCGTCTCTCAAGACAGATAGCAGGCTTGCTCTAGCCTCGTAATCGCTTAACTTGAACAGCTTTGCCAATACCTAATCAATGATGCAGCAAAGATAATAGTGCATACATACAAGATTAAACTTAAAGATGTTTAAGGTTTAAGATAGAGACACAGTATCACAAGGTATCATCAGTATCGTAAGGAATAAAGTCCCTTTAGACGGGGAAGACAAAGCCAAGAGTCAACTTACCAAAGAAGAAATTCGCTAATAAACAGTAACAAAAACCTTAAGCATATGTATTAATGTTACTTTTTTTATGTAAGAGGGAGCCAAACGAGCAGGCGGATCACATGATGTTAAGTGATCACCGCCACCCATAGACAACTGCAGCACCCGCGGGGTCACAGAAGCGTTGCCGGCCTTTAAAAAGCCCCCATCCACCCCAAATCAGGAGGGCGGGGAAGTTGGGCCTCCGGCTCTCACACTCACTGGACGGAGCATGGCGGCTGACAGCCGCCATTCAGGTGTCGGTCTTCTGTGGAAGCGTGGTACTGCCCCGGACGAGCTGGCCCATTTATGCCTGCAGGCTAAAAAAGCATGCAGCAGGTACTACCAAATACCACTGCCAAATATTACTATTTTGTAATATATACCTACACAAAACATGCTTAATGAATACCGTCTATCATACATCACACGGCTAACACCTACTCTCAATTAGAAAAAAGCTAACTATTTAGTGATGGAGAAGCCAAATAGTAGCCAATATATCCTAAATTTTTTACCTCGTTATTTTTTTTTTTTATGTCATAGGGAGGCAAACGAGCAGGCGAGTCACGAGATGTTATGTGAACACCGCCGCCCATAGACAACTGCAACACCCGCGGGGTTACAGAAGCGTTGCCGGCCTGTAAAAACCTCTGAAGTTGGGCCCCCGGCTCTCCCACTCACCGGACGGAGCATGACGGCCGATAACCGCCATTCAGGCGTCGGTCTTCTGTGGGAGTGTGGTACTATCATACCCTAATTTTTCAGCCATAAATTAACTGAAGATCGAATTATTTGCTACTTCACGTTTTTGTACAGAAGCTATCTCAATAAAGGTTTAATTAAACTCTCGGCGACAGGTGTTCAGTTCAATCCGATTACCATAAAATGCAACTTGCTGACACAATTTATTTTCTTTTTAATACTCACTTTGCTATTAAACGAGTAAGTACTTCTATTTAAGTATATTCGAGTACTGTTTTGTAATGTACGTATTCGAAAAGAAGGACCCGGTACAAAGTTCAGTGGTCAGAAATATATATTTATTAATAATAAAAGATCGAAGGATTTTTTTTGCCTAGAACAATCATTTGCAGAACGATCAACCTTGATTTTATAAGTTAATAGGAAGTGTTTGAAGGCTACGTAGTATTTTTAATATTATCTTCAAATTTACCAAGGTAATTTTGATAACAATTACATATGTATAACCTGAATTAATTTACAACACTGACTAAAATTTATATTGCATATTTAACGTTGAAAATATAATTAAAGATAAATTTTAAATAGGAAATAAAATTAATCATTTCAGTTAAGTTTGAGAGCGGAACAAATTCATTGATTATATATGCATAAAAAGATGTGACAACATATAATTCACTATTCCAAAGGAAATGTATGTAATTTATACTCAAAAAGTTAAACCATCAACCGGCACAACGCTATGCAAATTTGTTGTAGATTTTCTACAAACTATTATAGTATTTTACATAATCTAAAAATATTCGTATTCCCTAAGCAGTGCGCTAGTGTTGAGGGCTTTATACGCCGACTCACAAAACTAATTTATTTCTATCGAGCGAAACTTCGGCCCTGCCTTGTGCGGTCTGCTATCCATAAAGCTATTAAACCATCACAAAGTAAAAGGCAGGCCACACCGCCAGCGGCTAGCGAGCGAGCGAGGGTAAAGAAAATAGTTTCTCTTTTCATACTTTTTTTTTTACTACAGATTATGAAATCTAAGATAATCTATGAGCGTAGCGATGATCAATCAGCTATAGACTACTAGCATTTCGGAACGACCACTACTGAGAAGAAATGCCGAAAGAAACTCAAGTAGTTTTGGTCCCTATTGTGCCAGAAAAGCTTGATTATCTATATATATTTCTGTAAAATTATACTAGTCAAAATATTATAAAATAAAAATAAGTTATAATTATGATCAAGTGACCATAAAAATGATTAAAGGGATCAATAAGTTTTTGGGAATAGAGCAGACGACTGAAGATATTCGACAATGCCAGCAACGATTCTTAAAATCGCTTAGGTCTATAGTTCACGGCACTAACGAGCGATGCGGCGAGAACGAGCAAGCGGGCAGTTTGCTCGCTCGCTGGCGGTGTGGCCCATCCCTAAAGGCTGGTTTTGACTAGACACAATATTGACAGTTCAAAAATGACCTACATTCCTTCTCTTTGCACTTTTTATTTAGGTTAGTTTCATCAATTTCAATCTACCATTTGCTTCTTTTTCCTTGTTACTTTCTTCCCTTTTGTACACCTTGTAAAGGAAGTTTATCTTTTTTGTAGTAATTACTTGCCTTTGTGGAAATGAATTGATAAAATAAAGTTTTGCAAGACAGAAATGTCAATTTAAAATACAGTTTTCTTTTTAATGAGTTGGGATTTTTATTCAACGAAAGACAGCTTCTAAACCGTTTATAGGTTTCATATAATTAAGGACCCAGACGGAGACTGCTATGGGTTCGATCCCAAATCAGGTCTAAATGTACTATTATATTTTTCTAATTTACTTGAATCTTGGAAGTTTTTCTATACCACAAATCTGAATACAGTTACATAAAGTTGTTTGGAACTAAATTATATTTCGAAAATTAAATTATTCTAAACTAAATGTGCATACGATTGCCAACATAAATAAGCGAACATTTCAAAGCATAATGGTTTTGGGCAAAGTTCAATTGGATAGGCTAATTTTTGCTTTGAACACTCGAAACATAATTTAACTTTATCCTCTACGCCACAACAGTTTGACAACCGTTTTTCCAATATAAATAGATAGGAAATATAAATGGTCTTAACGAGTTCAGGAATATTTCATGATTTTCAACTACGACTTTTGAGATAACAAAAATCATATGCAATCATCTTTCAGTTAATACGCTATCCGTTGTTGTCAGATACAGTCACGTCTTTATCCGTAACGGGGTAGACAGAGACAATAGTCATGAGTCGTTATTGGTATTAAGTTGAGAAGAAATCTCAAATTTTTAAGCCCTTTCCTTTGATTGACTATAACAAATGGAGTAGAAAAAGAAACTGCTGCAAATTCTTGCTGACAAATAGTAAGTATTTTTTTGATTATGAAATTGTAACTAAAATAGTAATTATAATTCATAAATTTTACTAGTTTCACGAATGTAGATATATCACGTAAAAAATTTTTGAAATAAGTTTAATTTTTCCTGCTATATCAAAGTTTCAGAAAAACCAATTCCGCTGTACAAAGGCGACCAATTTATGACTCGGTACACGCAATGCCCCTGGGACGAGATGTATATGGCGTACGAAATTCCAAATTAATTTCGAGAGTCCGCGAATGGTACAGGATCCAAATACAAGACGTCTTTCACTGTTTATCTGATAACATTTTTTTTTATTACATCGATTATAAAGAAAGATTATCTTTATGATACTTTGTCTTTTATTTATTTTTTTAATACCTTGTGTTTTGAAATTTTGTCTTTCTTATCAAAACATGATCAAGGTTATTTTAAAGCCTGGCAATAATATATGATGAACGATTTATTGCAGGCAATACTATATCATCGAGTTGATTACAAAATAATTTTTATTTTGATATATAATTTGCTGAATAAAAATAAGGTTGCAATGAATCACTATATACATTTTTAAACCTATAGACAGATTGTTCAGATCAATCGAAGCAAATTGCTTAAAACAGGAGATTCTTAGCTTGGACGATGAGCTAACAGCCTGTCATTATATCAATATCGCCGTTTCATCAGTAATCCCACCCATTCAGCTTAGCTTTTAAGCTTAAAGATGTTTGGCTCTGTCTACCCTGTAAGACATGACGATATGGTACTGTATTTTTATGTGCCCGGTAGATATAAAAAAAATACCTCATTCATATTTACTATTTTTGTAACTGTTTTATTTAACTCACATTTCAGTAAATCATCTTTTAAAGGACATACATATTTTTAATATTATAAATGGGAAAGTATGTTTGTTTATCAGTACTTCACGTTAAAATGGAGCAACGGATTAGTGTGATTTTTTTAGTGGAGATATTTAAAGGGCTGGAGAGTGACATAGGCTACTTTTTGTCTCTTTCTATCCCCCTGAATCTGATGCGAGCGAAGCCGCGGGCAAAAGCTAGTATTCCAATAATTCAAGAAAAGGTTTTATTGGATATACAGATAAGTGTTGGTCCTTTATATATAGGGATCTTAGACTAGAATTATATCTCGAATGTAAATGACGAAGTTAATGAAATAAATTGTATTATATTGTATTGCTGTCGATTTTTGCCCGTCAGTGCCAGCAATCATTTGAGATTGAGTCGGGTTCCAATCGCACCATTTAAGGTCCGCTCCTGATATTATGAGTTTTATTAGCTGTCATATCGCATTTTTCCGTTGAAGTAGGTCCGAGTCATACGAACGAATTCGTTAATTAACTCCATTGTCTCAGCCCATATTAAATTATCGATATCATTGAGAGCGAGAAAGGAGCTTTTAATCATACTGTTAGTATTGGTCAAACAAGGTCAATAAAATATGTATATATATATATATA
>JADGIL010047976.1:460-12590 GCA_020352625.1 Cactoblastis cactorum
TTAAACGTAGTTTTATTTATAACATATGTTATAGATGACAATTGGTATACTCATCCATGAGTTAGTACAAAAAGCACTCACTCAAAATATAATGGATGTAAAACAATTAAGTTCCGAAGCAGATGCAATCATCAAGGGGTCTCTGCATAGACTTTACGATGCTGGTATAACTGAAGAGGAAGCACGGACTAACATACAAATGTATATTAACCCATTATCGGACTTTATGAATAATTATTTTGGCCCTACTCTACCTGTTCAAAAGGTTTGATTACTTCTTATATGGTTTTCACAATATTGATAAAAGATATGGCCAAATAAAGAATTTTTCTCATAGGCGATGGGCTAGCAACCTGCCACTATATCTGAATTTCCATTCCACCATTAAATCCACAATGCAGTTAAACGTGGTCTTCGAGTTTACGACGCGAAGCTCTGTTTACCCCGTAAGGGAAAAAGACGTTATAATGTTATTTAGTATTTACTTATGGTTATTTTGCTGCCAAGAATACAATTTAAAAACATTTAAAAGAGATTATTAAAATCTATTAAAATCTTTAGTAAACAATAATTTTAGAATCTGATATTTTGTATATGGCCCCGTCCATTAATCACGTGATCTTTTTTTGAAACCTTTTTAACCCTCCCCATGGTGATACATGGTTAGTTTTAAAACTTAATTTTATAAAATTAATCAACCCAAATTCTATAATTTTAATTTCAGCAAGCACAAAAAAATAAATGGCACGGCCACATAGATAAAGTTTTAGATATAGAAGAAAATTTGTGTTGTCCCCAATTGGGTTTGAAAGGAAAAATAGACGCGACACTGCAAGTAACCATTCATGACAGGAAAGGTATCTTAACTAGATTTTTATACATAGTTAATACTTTTTCATATTTTTTCCCAAGCTTTTTAAGGGATCGCGATGTCTTTTAGTCTTGTTTGATAAGACTATCTACATTAATATTTTAAAGAGGTGAAGTTATACACTTTACCTCTTTAAATATTATTAAAGATAGTATATATTGAAAACAAAACAACATCGTATACAGGTAGAGAAAAAGCGATAGTACCTTTGGAGCTGAAGAGTGGAAAAGCGTCAGTGTCGGCGGAGCACCGCGGCCAGCTGGTGCTGTACGGTATGATGCTCAGCGCGCAGCGGCACCGCGACCCCGCCGCCGCCCCGCAGCGCGGCTTGCTGCTTTACCTCAAGTTAGTAATCTAAATGGTAGCTTGGCTTATTGAACTTATACTGTAGCCTATGTTCATCATAGAAAGTCAAGGATTCTAATAGTGTAAGAAATTTTTAAATCCGGTCGGTAAAAAATCATTTATTAGATAATCAAACATATTCAGACATTAGACATTCATAGGTACTTTTTCACATCAATATCTAATAAACATTTATATTTTAATCAAGCTACAGACTACCACAGACAGATAGTCCATTTATTGAGGAAGCCTATAGGCTACTTTTTTATGCTAAAATACCTACTGGAGCGGGGACAGAGCAGGCACAAGTGAAATATATATCTAATGATATTTGTTTGTATATAGGGAGCGCGTGGAGCTTTGTGAAGTGAGCTGCGGCTACCCCGAGCGCCGCGATTTGATGATGCTGCGGAACCAGCTCGTACAACATTTGGCCCCCTCACCGCTAGATGGCGACGTTGGTTTGTTACCTTACTAACTTGTCTAAGGAATATAGATTTTTATTTTATTTATTTTGCAAAATAATCATTCTTTAGATTCTTCTCATTTTTAGATCAATCTTTCTAAAGAATGATTATTTTAGGATATTTGTCTGTCTCTCTTTCTATATGTGCACGCTACGCAATCGATTATGACAAGATTTTCGGTCGGTGTAAGTCTAAATGAACCTTTTTATTTATATCTATGTCTATTATATGATAATTAATAATATATTTATTTATTACATTACATTTTACATTCGTTTCATTGTTGTTTTAATCTGATTTTTCTTTACTTTGGCTTTCAGAGCAAATAGGAGATATTGAAGAAGCGTCATCGTTACTCCAGCAAAGGTTACCGGATCCTATCCACCACGAGAATGCTTGCACCAAGTGTCCTTATCTCACACTTTGCTCGTTGCATTTATGGTGAGATATACATTATTTTTATTTTATTATTCCCTTTAAACTGGCAAAAAAAATTATAATGAAAATTTATGTTGTTTAACTAAACTACAATATCAACTCGTTTTCTAAAACGTATATTAGTTTAACAGAAAGTCCCCTAGTCCCGGCTTCGATCCCTGGTCAGATCAAGATGAAAAATTATATTTTTCTGATTGGCCTGGGTCTTGGATATTTAATTATGTATTTGTTATCGTCGAGTTAGTATCCCATTATATAAATCTCGAACTTGCTTTATGTTTAACTTAAGTTGTGTAAATTGTCTGTAAATATAATAATTCTTTCAGGCACTGCGACGGCCCATCAGTATCAGAAACGCATCCGTTATCAAAACTACGCGATTTATCTTTGGGCCATCTATCGGCGAGCCACATAAAGTACTTCCAGCAGTGGGTGGCGCTGCTGAGGCTGGAGGAGAGAGCTCAGAATTCAGCTGTGCCCGCGCATGCCTTGTGGACTGATGCCGCTGAGAAGAGGCAAGTCAAGTCAAAATACTTATTTTTACATTCAAGGTATATTTTAGGCAAAAACAGGATTAAAAAACCGTAGTACCGTACATCTATCTGTCTGTCCTTCCGACTATCACCAGGCTATATATCGAGAGCCTTGGTAGCTAGACAGTTGAAATTTTCACATATGATTTATTTCTATAACAAAATTAATACTAAAAATAGAATATAATTAATATTTAATACAATAAACGTGAATAATCATTATCTATAGAAAACGATAAAAATTGTTTATAGATAATGATACGAAACTCTTCATGTAGGAGTCCGACTTGTATTTGGCTGATTTTTCTAAGTGTGATTGTCCATATTTATTTGATTTTCTTTTATGCGATTAATAAATCTTTTTTAAACAGGGCTAAACGTGGCAGCTGCGCTCCAAACGTGACATTAAGATCTGTAGTTCAGTCAGATGATAGTTACTTGCATATGTTTGAACGAAGCGGGGAATATTCAGGTAAAAATCATTTTTGATAAACTATAAAATATACATGTTATACACATGTTTTTTTTTTTGTATGTAAAGATTTCATTTTCCATTTATATTGTTTTCTTATAAAATTGTACCTACTTTGTGTTGGGAATATGTTGTAAATTGAGGATGAAATTTTGAAGTTTAATAAAATTTAAAAACACTTACTTACCTATTTGTACATATATATTTTTCTTTACTTTTCTTATTTAAAAATCATGGTATTTACACTCTTGACTCTACTTTATTCGATTGATAAAGGAGTGATGATTTATCAGTATATTTACAGATTTTTCTCTTTTTCAGAAAATAAAGGGCCTCAAGAGGGTGAATTTTCAATAGTGAGCCTCGACAAGCGGCCGTGGATCGCCGCCGGTGTTATCACAGTAGCCAACGAGAGAGAGATACACATACTCTTGGAAAGGTACCGTTACTACGCATGGAGGGGGGTGGGGGGGATTCCCCTGTTGATTAAGAATTGGTTTTTAAAACTCAAAATATGTATTTGACGTAATACCTACCACCACTTCTTTTTGCTAAATAAATGAATTGACTGCTTGTATTGAATTGGTAAACGTGAATCGTAGTGGTATGAGCCTGATTTTTTAGCCTGCAGCATGAATGGGTCGTCCCACTCCCACAAAATACCGACGCCTGAATGGCGGCTATCAGCCGCCATGCTCCGTCCGGTGAGTGGGAGAGCCGGAGGCCCAACTTGCCTTGGCTTGCCTGCTTAGGGCGTTTGGCCTGCTTTAGAGCGGGGGATTTTTATAGGCCGGCAACGCTTCTGTGACCCCGTGGGTGTTGCAGTTGGATGGGTGGCGGTGATCACTTAACATCACGTGATCCGCCTGCTCGTTTGCCTCCCTCATATATAAAAAAAACAAGGGAAGAAGGCTTACATCAGGCGATTCTTCCCAAAGGCGTAAGAGATAAAACAGCACAATTTATAAAAATTATCATTATTTTCAGAGATTTAAGTCGGCGACATGACAAAAGTACAGTGTACCACATAGACACATACGAGTCGTACGCCACCGCCGTCCACAACCTCACTAACCTCGGAGTATTGATGGAAGACAGCGACCGCGCTATGAGACTTAGAAGGTAAGCTTTTACTTGTATTTGCCTGCGTATTTTGTTTTTATACAACGAAGTAGGCACACTGACATGCGGCCCACCTGATGGGAAATTCACTGCAGAGTTCCAAACGCTGCCGTGACCACTTCCCATCAGGTGCAGGGCCTGCAGGGATGGCACAAGCGCGTTGCCGACCCTGCGTAAATCTTTTGAAGTATTCCCATTCAATTAAGTACAGCATACTGCCTTGAGTCAATCATATCAAACATCATTCAAAAAACCAGTAATCACATCAAATCACCTAGTTGAGGTTGCGGTTGAGATGGCTCTGACGTTTAATCGCTGAAGGTGAAATTGGGAATACGCATAGGAACAATCAGACAGGATAATGCAGCTTCAGAAATAAAGTTCGATAGGTACTTGTTATGTAAGAGATAATAAAACAATGATACATATTTTTTTTTTATAAAAAATGCAATACGTATTACATAGTTAAAATAAGAGGATACCAATCAGAAAAACATGCATGTAAATAATATACTTACATTATACTTACTTGAATAAATATACGAATGTATGAAATGCAATGTAATAAATAATGAAATCTAATTTAGGTTAATAATAGACAAGGAAAAGCCACAATTCGACGCTAAACTGCCCCGTGAAGTCGGTCGTCTCGGCACCAAGCTGATGCGTAGTCTCAACATTCAGCAACAGAGGGCGGTGCTAAAAGCTTTGGCGGCACAAGATTATGCTTTATTGCAAGGATTGCCGGGGACAGGTGACTATATTACTTTATTATAGGCAAGCCAACCCGTGCCCACTTCGTTGGGCATTAAAATATATAGCACTTCTGGATATTGTAGCTTTTTGATTGTAAAAGAATTTAGTTTTATAAACATTTTTTTTTCTGTCTGCGTATAAACATGCAAGCAGAAAAAAAAATCGATTTGGCTTCCTTAGTCCCTAAAAAGACAGCTCGGTTATAGTTTTATGATATGTATATGTAGATAAGAACTAACTATATTATGATCAGAATTTATGAGGCTTAAACACAAATGATTCTGCCAGATTCGAGACGGGACTCCCGCACGAAGGGATGGACCATTATTTATACAAAGCGGCAATAAAATCATATTTTTTGTATGGCAACCCCCCTAAAATATCAATTTTATTTTTATTATTTGTTGTTATAGTGGCAATAGAAATATATCATCTGAGAATTTCATCTTTATAGCTATAACGATTCATGTGATACAGCTTGGTGACAGACGGACATAAGGTCATAGAAGAGGGTCCACATAAATAGGATACATAAAAAGGAACTAACACACGTACATACTTTCGTATTTATTATATTAGTAATGATAACACATATAGTTTTGCTTGTTTTAAAATATTGGATAAAAATTGTGTGATTATAGGCAAAACTCAGACGATAAGCGTTCTAATACAAATGCTTGTCGGTCTGAAAAAGCGTGTTCTCGTGACTGCGCATACGCATTCTGCCGTCGATAATGTACTAAGCAGGTAAGATTTCGATGTGATTGGCTGTTTTACAAACAAATATATAATATGGAATGTATCGATTAAGATAGATTATACTTTTGTTTGGTATCTTGTTATTTATATTTGATATCTTATTTGTTCTAAATTATTATTATTTTTTGCCTAAAACTAAGATTATTTTTATTGGATACAAAAGGAACATTGTTAATTTTAAAAAGTGCTTTTTTTAAATACTGTCAAGTGGCGAATTCAGATATTAAACTGATGGAATTTCGTCAATATTATCATAAATACACAGTATAAAGGAGCTTCACGCGTCTGTATACTTATATTTTTTGTAATTAATAACAAATTCCTTTCGATTTTCTTCCGCACTACTCCGTCAAATCATTTCTAAATTCCTGATTTATTAATGCACAGCAGTTTATCTACCTTCCTCTCGTCCGTTGCAATGTTTGCCAATGTGCATGTCTTAAGTTTTTATAATACTATAAAGTATGTAACTATGTTATAAAATATAATGATAAAATGTATGTAATGCAATGTAATTAATAAATAATTGAAATTGAGACTACCGGAGACGATATCTGTGATGCGGCTGGGCGCAGAAGGGCGGGTGTCGGCGGCGGTCGCGAGCCGATGCGAACTCCGCCTCTCGCGAAACTGCCGCTCCACCGCCCAGCTGGAGGCCTTGTACAACTCCATGGTGAGTGGTACAGATGCAATATCACGTATTTATCCCTTACGGGGTAGTCAGAGCTAAAAGTCGGGAGACTCGAAGGCCACGCTTAGCAAAATGGAGGACTTATTGTTGGAATGGAGATTCAGAAATAGTTACAGGTTGATAGCCCATCGCATACGAGAATTCCCGTTTAAACCCTTATCCCCTTTTTTATGAAGAGAATTTTTTGATTGACTTTTTCGATTTTTACAATCTGCGCTGAAAGACTATCAGCTGACACTTTCAACGTTTTTCCATCGCTGCCAGACCATGGAAGACTGAGTGAGTAAATTATATTCGTTAGAAAGTATAATATAAGGTCGTATCAGATATTTCGCGGATTTTAAAAAATTAAGCACCTTTTATGTAATATATAAACAAAACTAAAGTATATATGTATATAACAATGAATAAAGTTTACGACAGAATTTTGTATTTTTACGAATGATTCTGTACAGGAAGTGGTTGGCGTAACATGCTTGGGAGCGGCGCATGCGATGTTAACACGAACGACTTTCGACGTTTGCATTGTGGATGAAGCAACACAGGTATATAACTAACTATTCGACCCGTGCCCACTTCGTTGGGCGTTAAAATATAGCCTATCGCACTCCCGAATATTGTAGCATGCTCTGAAAGAATTTTCATCATCGGTATTTCCGAAGATTAGCCCTTACAAACATACAAAGTTACAAACTTTACCTCTTTATAATATTAGTATAGAAAAATAAGTGTTTTTTAACACTATGACACGTTTGCATGCGAATTTATTATTGACATCAGTAAGACGTTTTAAAGCTATATACGCCTTTAAAACTTCTTATACATTTGTGCAACTGGTTTCGAATCTACATAAATATCGATTGAATTTTCTGTAACGTAGATTCACAGTTGATAGGGCAATAATATATGTATATTAACATAAAATTTTAATTATACCTCTATGATGATAAAAATTTTCAATAACCAGATGATAACCCTACTCTTTTGGCATTTTCTATATATACACGAGACTCTCACTAAAAAAGTCTGTTTGTTTTATGTTGTATCTCGATTTACAGTCGTTTGGATTGGCTAGAATTTGTACTAATATTATTTTTTACTACGCTCATCATTTTTTTTTGTGCTCAGATCTGTCCCAATGTCAATTGAAAATAGTTTTTAAATGTCTTCGTATTCGTAGGTTCTACAATGTACTGTGTTGCGACCACTTTTTGCCGCAAAGCGATTCGTTCTGGTCGGCGATCCCGAGCAACTGCCGCCCGTCGTAAGGAGTCGCGCTGCAAGGTTAATTTTATACCTTATTGTAAAAGTAATACGGTTTATTTTTGAAATCACAAACGAAGAAACGATTTATAAGGAGTCTTAGACAATTAGTGGACAATAATTTAGGGCATTCTCAGCGTAAATAAATGTCTAGACGGTCTTCATTAAACTAATAAAGTCGAGACAGTTTCCGTACTCTTACAGCGTTTACGCATTTACAATACTGATTGGGGGGAGGCGAGTGGTCTTATTTACGTTTATTTATTTTGAATTGGTAAATATAACAAGTAGTAGCAATTAAAGTTTCAATTTACTTAATAAGGTATTTGACTACAATAAAAATATCTATTAATTACAAAAGTTATATTAAAATATAAAGTGATGTTTTTGAATTATCAAATTTCAAATAATTAAACTTCCATGTTTTATCACGTGATTAGAAACACACAAGGGATCTTGAATGACGTCATATACATAGATAAATAACAAATGTCATTCAGAAGATTGTGTTACATTTTTTCATTACACGTTGATTCTGCCACGGTCAGTTGTTTAGATTTGACAGTGACAAAAGCTTGCTTTTAGCAGTCGAATCTTTGTTTTTGAAGTTGAACCAGCAGATTACGCCGCAAACACTTGTGTTTGCGTTTTCGCGGTTTTTTTTAAAGTTAAACTCTTAAGACATTTTTTTTTTATAGAGAATAAAGAATTTTGCATAGACTTTATTGAAATATAGATATTTCATGAAGTAATAAACAATTTGAGACAGTTTTTAAAAACTTGTCAAGTACCCTTTTGCCTTACTTTCAGACGCCTAGGAATGGAAGAGAGTCTATTTCACCGTCTAATGAATGAAGAAGCGACCTCTACATTACAACTGCAGTACAGAATGAACCAAGCACTGGTGGACATTGCCAACAAAGTCGCCTACAACTCGCGTCTCAAGTGTGCAGATGAGAAAATCGCGAAAGCTAAACTGAACTTTAATGCACAGGTAATAATATCGATATTCATATAAGTCCAGGTATTAAATAGAAGTTCTACTAGCCGATGGATAAAAGTCAAGTTTGATTTTCTTCTAATTTCTAAATATCTGATCCCATGGTGGGATCAAAGTCTTATAACATTGATATGTCGCACCTTCGGTGCAATAACGTCACTTATGCATCTTACCTAATTTTTACCGCAACTGACGTTAAACGTTGTTTCTCCCAGTGCCGTGCAGATTCGCGCCAAAACCGTACGACACAAGTAAACTATGCGTACTACATAGGTGACAATAACGCACCGAGTAAAGAGGTGGATTCGAAGTATTTTCTCATACTCAGTTCAGTTTTGATAAAAATTGCATAAGTGACGTTATTGCACCGAAGGTGCGATATATCCCAATAAATTAAGAAGTATTTTACTTGATACTAATGTGACAAAGGGAATTTTTTACTGAGTGTTGCTTCTACAAATATCATTGTTATAAAAACATTTTTTATGCAAAATGGATTTATTTATGTTTTAAATAATATCTTGTACGTAAAAAGATAAAAGAAAAATGAGAAAAACTAATAAAAAAAAAATCATTTAATAATATTTCTTTACAGGAGATATCATGCAAGTCAGAATGGTTGACAAAAGCCTGCAGCCCTCAACCAGAAATGGCAACAGTATTCCTGGACGTGGCCGCCACAGACTGCTCAAGGACGTGCACCAATGAGACCGAGGCGTGTGTAGTCTTGGCTCTAGTTGAAGCATTGATAGAGGTTAGAGTGAACCATAGACTAAAAAAAACATTCTATAATTGCAACCGGTCTAAATGAAATGCTTTAAATTCTCAGAAATAAGTTGCTGCTAGTCGTATACTTTTGTTGATCGTGCCTAAGCATCACTAATGCTTAGGCCACATCGCGATAACGCGAATATTCGTGTAATCGCGATGTATGTGGCCAAATATTTGAATGAAATTCAAGACAAACATGTGAACTTAAACAGTTAGCCAGTATGTAGTGTCTCTCGGCAAAATACTGCTCACTGCTTATAAATATGTAGAGTTCAACTAGTCTTGTTAGTTTATTGTCTTATACATGATTCTGGAAATGGAACTTTGTCGAGAGAATCATAGTAGTTGTCATCTTTTTTGAAGTGAGGACATGTTGTTTAATTTTGTTTTCTTTGTTATTGATCGAAGATCTTGAGTAATAAAAAAAAATTAATTACAATTAATTTTTATGTTTCAACAGGGTGGAGTTGATTGTTCAGATATAGGGGTGATAGCTCCATATCGCGACCAAGTCGCCCTGCTTCGGAGGACTCTAGCTCGACTCTCGGTAGAGGCCAGCACTGTCGACCAGTTTCAGGGCAGAGACAAGTCTGTCATCGTTTACTCGTGTACTAGGAGCGATTTTAGAGACAATGATTCCAAAGTTAAGGTATAATAAATATAATAAAACACACGAACTAACTTAGTCTCCAAAGTCACTTCGAGACTTGTGTTTAGGGAAACTAATTAAAAGGACATTGTCTATTTTGACCTCATTTGGGATTGAACTGTAGAGTAGCAAATTTCTATTTCTTAGTAAAACCCTAGCTTTTCAGACACAAATTATGCAACTTTGTTGTGTCTGATCCTTCAAAAGATCTTGTTTTGACGCAGACAAATACATATATCTCAATGTCATAGGTAATCCTCCAGGACCATTTTTCAAAGAATCCAAAGTAGACGTTTTTGTTAATATGTAAAAATAGCATGAACGTAAAGTGAATCAATGACCTATTCACTTTATGTTAATGCCTTTATTATTAAATTTTTCAATAAAAAAATACTTTTTATAAAAAATATTGATAAAATACGCTGAAATATCATGTTTGCAGGAAGGCGAAGTCCTCAACGACCAACGTCGCTTAGCCGTAAGCGTAACTCGAGCGAAACACAAGTTCGTTGTAGTCGGAAACTCGAAGGTCCTTAAGAGATATGCACCACTACAGAGACTAATAGAAGCTAGCGTTAAAGTGTCTATAAGTAAAGATACCGTTTGTGAAATTGATGGTAGATATAGAAAGTTTGTCACGTAAATATTAAATTGATTTCGAAAATAACTAAAAGGTGATAGTGAATGTTAATTTAAGTTAGTTTTAATGATGTTGGATGTAAGCCGCTCCCAAACTTTTTCATGTGGGAGACCTATGCCCAACTGTGGACTTCATGCAGCTATAATGATGATGGCTGAAGCACATAGATAAGAAACGTAAATAAACAATTTGCTCCATATTTTACATTCGATTTTATTACACGCATGCCCTATAAACGAGTTTGTTTTTTTAATGTGGCATGTATTTTTATTCCATCTAAATCATAAAATCCTTCCACTTAATATGCATATTTTTGTATATTAATTCTTATCAGATATCAAAATAGGGAGTTAAGTTCAGTATTGATAATCTCAAGAAGTACATAATTGTTTGTTCTTTGTTATTTCTTTTTAATTACGTTAAATTTTGTTTTAGTTTTTATTCAATTCAAAATGGGATATAACACTATTTTAATAAGGTCCGAAATAAAATAAGTACTATGTTTATAAATTTAAAAGGGTGGTAATATGGTAATTATTATCTTTAAATTATGATGTGAATGTTGATTTTACTTAGACTACGATAAAGGTAAAAAAAAATGTATCTTTTTGTATAAGGCTGGTACTATTATTTTCAAATTGTGATTATGTTTGAAATATTTGGATTTTACTTCGACTAATATAAAAGGAAAAATATTTTTGTATGTTTTTGTATAAGACTGGTAATACTATTTTTGAAATGTGTTTATATTTGAAATATGTGGATTTTACTTCGACTATAATAAAGTGAAAAAACGTTTTTACATCTTTGTCTTTTTTTTTATTTAAAATATTGAAACCATCCTCAATTATAAAATGCAACAAAAAAGGTAGTTTGGTCTAAAAAATATTACGCGTAAAGTATTGAATATTATAAAAAATCTAAATTTTACGAAATTCTATGAAAATAATAAATACATTTTTTATTTAATAAAAAATGTACATACAATGTAATACAGACATAGCTCAGTAATTTTTTTATTATATGTCTAGTTTTAAAAACAAATCTGCGGTAGCTACTTAACCATCACCACGGATATTAATTTCACTATAGGTTCTTCTATTACCTAAGCCCACTTAGTAATTTGTCAACTTATGCAGTAAGTCAGTGTCACTCAGTACAGATAAGATTGTTTGCATACTTTTGATTGTTTTTAGAGGTGTAAAAGTAACGAGAAAAAGTAAACCCGTATGTATTCGTTACTATAAAAATGGTACTCGTTACTATCGTATCGTTACTCGTTACTTTTGATACCTCAGTATAACCAATATAACAAATATGTTGTATCGATTGGTACGCGTGTAGAACTGCAAA
>JADGIL010048079.1:0-12573 GCA_020352625.1 Cactoblastis cactorum
TTTCGATATTTGGCTTCGATATTTATGATTTTTTCGATAACGATATATCGATATTGGTGGTTCATCGATATCGATAAATATCGATATGTTTTTGGGTCGATATATCGATATTTATCGGTTTTTCGATATATCGTTGCATCCCTAGGCACGACAAGCTAAATATAGCTTTATAGCTTTGATTGAGAGCTTAATATTGCGTTTATTATGTATGATAACTTACTTATTATTTCTCGGAAGCCTTTCAAATCGTTAAAGGTATATATAAATAAGGATCTTCCTGATTTAATTTTTTTAAATGTATAAAAATACGAACTCCATCTTCGACTGCATCGTCACTGTGGCGATATCTGCCTACGCCACAAGAAAAAAAATGAATTATCTGCAATGAACCTAATGAAGTGTTTCCTGAGATTAGACGTATATATGTATATACAAAGGCCGGCAACGCTTCTGTGACCCCCCGTGTGTTGCAGGTGTCAATGGGCGGCGGTGATCACTTAACATCACGTGACCCACATGCTCGTTTGTCTCCCACTTTCATAAAAAAAATACAACCTCCGACATGACTCTGTCGGAGCCGAGGTTCATCAGGTTATAAGTTTGTATGTAAATCATATCTCTACCGCTTTTACGGCTAAAAAAGTTGACATAAGAAAGTCTCTATGTTATATTGACTACCTTCCTGTACCTGGGACGTTGTAAATCGAGTGGACATGCCCCGAACTACATTTGTTGATTGGTCGTATAAAGCGTTCATATTTTATTGAGAGAGTAATGTAGATGTATCGGTACTCGGAGACTGGCTGAGCTCGCGATGAAATGTGTCTCGAGTAATATTGTAAAAGTAAATTTGTTTACCTCGTCGTGAAGGGCCGGTCGTTAAACGAATTGTAGTCATTTGTAATGTACTCTACTAAATTAGTCTGGTTCTACAAATTTGTATCGCAATTTGGAGTTACAAACAGCGGTTTCGTCGTGATTTGTAAACATAACTTAATCATTATATAAATAAATAGGGACAAATCACCCAGGTTGAGTTAGCCCCAAACTAAGTTCGAGACTTGTATTATGGAATACTAACGTAACGATACTATATTTTATAATAAATACATATATAGATACACATCCAAGACCCAGGCCAATCAGAAAAGGAGTATTTTTCATCATGAATTGATCAGGGACTTTTTTTGTTCGAAAGCAACTCAAGAAACCTTTCGAACGCGAGTCCGACTCGCACTTTGCCGGTTTCTTAAACATATATACTCGTAAGAAAAAAAAACAAGAAGATTAGTTGTGAGTAAATAGTAGTTGTCAAAAATCCAGATATGTAAGTTTTGCATAGTATATTTCTTAACGAATCAGTTTAAAAACCCTAAGTTTAAAAATGAATTTAAAAATGAAATATGTGTAACGGAATATACCGTCTAATGTTTGTTAGATCGTCGTCATGGAATCATAATCTCCGCACATTAAAACAATGTTTATACGATTATGGTCGTACTTTTCAACTCGAATGATGCATCTTTACCGAGTTTTATGGACCACAAAAGGCAAAGTTACTAGAATCTTCCAAGACTTTAAATCTGATGGATTAGTTACATTTACTAATCTTCTTTTCTAACCTACTAGCGTCACGCCCCGGCTTCGCACGGGGTAACTTTTCTTGTGAATCACCCTATTAAAAAAAAACGCATCCAAATCAGTTGAGATATTTTTCTGTGATGAACTTAAGATTAAGTTTTTCGGTCCAAAGAAATCTGAAATTATAGATATCCGTGCGAAAATGTGAAATAGCTTCTAAAGATCAAAGCATACATAGGGACAGACGACGGAAAGCGACTTTGTTTCAGCAGATCCACGATAGGAAATGGGAAAAAAAGTTTAATGGCGTATTGACGATAACAAATGTTGATATCTTTAAACGGTGTTCTTTAAATAAGATCGTTATAAACTTTTAGATTCATATTAACAAATTTATTCATCCATCCTTTAATGCTTTTCAATCATCTTGACTGTAGCGTACTAAAAGAAAATTATTACAAACTTTTATCAACAAATTTTACCCTCAGTACAAGGTGTTAGATTGTACTTCAGCTTAGCATATTTTTATCTATCTGTAATAGCGTTATTTTCCATTTATAAAGCTTTATCCGGCGGTTCTTTAATCATAATTCAATAGCTTTAATGGTATTTTAAAGACGCAATATAATGCCATTACCTCGGTATTAATAATCAATATATGTATCAAGTTTAGTGCTGCCTAATCCATTCTATTGTAGAGGTGCACGGGACGGCTTAAATTAATCGTAAAAATTCCACAGTAACAATTCATAGAGGTGTAAAAATAATATGTCTCAAAAGGACAATGGGCGAGTAATGTCGCGCGCGAAATATTTCTCAGCTGCAGACGGGACAATATGGCGGCTTGCTCTAACACCATAGACTAAAAATTCGTAGTCCAAAATTAAAAAAGATTTGGGATTTGTATTTTTTTTCTGGAATATGAAGAATGTAGATGCATAACTTTATGATGATGCTTTTCAGAATAAACTACTTTTTTACAACTATTTTTTATGCTTGATTACTCATATTTAAACAGAGTTGCAATTGATTGTATTTAACGTAATTAAATGTAACTAATTTGCCTTAATTTAGAAAGAGAATATGTAGAATAAGTAGTTTTGTGTGTACAAATGTTTAGTTATACCAGCCTTTGACTCACACAAATATTTTTTAATGTATAATATTTTGTGTAGCACTAGAATTTTTATCAACTGATCTTCATCATTTTCCATATAATTTATGAATCTCGACATCTTCTATGGATTAGTTGAAAACACCAAGCCTCATTTTCATTTATTTCAAATATTACACAACATATAAGCTTCTACATTTTGCTTTTGTAGTGGTATGGAGCCTGCTGCTTGCTTTTTTAGCCTCCAGCGTGATGAATTGTCCGGGGAAGTACCACACTCTCACAGATGACTGACGCCTGAATGGCGGCTATCAGTCGCTATGCTCCGTCTGGTGAGTGGCAGTGCCGGAGGCCCAACGCCCTCCCCAAATGGGGAGAGCGGGGGTTTTTTATAGGCCGGCAACGCTTCTGTGACCCCGCGGGTGTTGCAGTTGTCTATGGGCGGCGGTGATCACTTAACATCGCGTGACCAGCCTGCTCGTTTGCATCCGTCAGACATAAAAAATTGCAAAAATGCTTTAGAATTTTTAACTCTCCTTTGTGGTAAGTAATATATTCATGATCGCCATGTGTTAAGTCAGAGTCGCTATAAACGTCGCCTGATAAAAGTAGCAAGTCACCCGCAGTTGGTTATTTTGCGGCGATGGCGGGCGGCGGGCCGGGGCACATAAAAATGATTTAGCAAATGGCGCGGAGTTCGCGCCCAGATTTATTGCTTAATGTAGAAAGTGAGGAACTTTTTTATTGACGCCGTGAGAAAACAACACAATTCCTTTGATTGAAAGTCTACAAATATTGTAACTAGAATTGATACTTAATAAAATATGTACTTTACCTTGTGTAAGGGAGAACAAATACTGTTAGGAAAGAAACTCAACCGGCCATTTTTGGAGTGTAAGATTCAAGTAGTGAGGTAACACTGCGGAGGCTAAGGGAAATCTATGCTGGACAACATGCCATTGTAATTTTACTAATTAAGTTTATTTTTGTAAATTGAGATAAGATTTAAATTTAAAAATAACTACGCACTTTTGAACTCTGTGCAAGAAAAGGTTAGAAAGTTTGTATATTAATTGATCTTTAAATTGTTGAGGCTACGGTCAAAAGCCAGTGTTACATAAAAGTCTTAATAGCTACAAAAATAGCAAAACCTAATAACTGTAACAACTGTGCAGCAATTACACAACGCCGCGCGGCGCCATTAGTCTTTGAGAGCCAATTAGAACGGTTGGAGGCGCGGTCTTGAATCTTGATTCACTCGATCGCGCGAGATGACGATGGCGGAGCGGAGACCAGGCCTACCTATTGTTGCTATTTTAGTGCTATCTGAGCTTTGGACAAACCCCAACCTTCTCAGAATATATTGGGGCAACATGCCCTAAGTTATATTTATCTTAAAATAGATTTAGCTCGATAGACGAAGGTGAAACCAAATAAACACTTATTGCCTTAAGCTGAATGTATAAATTGTATCTTTACTAGTACGATACTTGTAGACGTTAAGTATTTCTAAGCACCTTTATATCACCTTTACATGACAAATCTATTCAAAAAATATATAGAGAGTACCTACACAGATTAAGTTACCCTGGAAGTAAGTTAAGACTTATTACGATACTAGTACAACAATACTGTATTTTATAATAAATACATACATCAGGAAAAGATAATATTCCATCATAACAAGGTCTGAGAATCGTACTTTGTACTCCTTAATAGTGGATAAAAATATGTATGTGTTATCACGGACATAGGTCATCCAAAAGAAAATCGAACAATCTGATGCTAGAACTGAAAGCCATACAAACTCTGATACAAATATCATAATTATATCTCGATGTCTCGTTATAGTGTTACGTAATAGCCTTTCGAAGGTTTATTCATGATATAAAAGCTATCACCAAAATGTCAAAGTCAAATGTCAAAATATTTTTATTAGTTATAGTATTGTTTGACGTCAATAATTTACGTAAAAATAATTCTACCACCACTTCCAAAGCGCAAATGGAGAAGAAGTGGAACCAACTCCATTGCAGCATTTTCTTTAGAGACGCAAATTTACAAACCATATACATATGTCTAATACTATCATAGGTAGACAACTCTGTTATAAATACCATAATTGTATCTCGCATGTCTTGTTGTAGTGTTATGAAATACCCTTTCAAAGTTTTTATTCATAATAAAGGCTATCAACAAAATGAGAATTACTCTATAATATTTTATGTATTCTACATTACTCCTAAGTTCTATGCATGCAGCACAGTACGTCATCTAAAATGCCAGTGTTTCGTTTTTAAACTAACAAGCCACTACAGATGCAATTTCTCCGTTCCGCCACTCGGAATATAAAGCGGTGCCATCCGCTGCGGAGTCCCTTCAAGCTAAATTTGCATCTTGACGCCGGCCATCAAGCCGCGAGATAAGCTCAAGCCATTTTGTCAAGTCTTTTCAAACGTGGATGCTGTTATTTTTCTTGGCACTTTGGCTGCATCTTCGTATCAGTGCTATAATCATATAATTTTACATAGTCATGAAATAATTTTCTTCTAAAACAGTTAGAGGTCTATAACTTCGAAGATTTAAAGAAAACATACACATACAGTATTATGTCTTTATCCCTAATAGAGTAGACAGAGCTAAGAGTTGCGAGAGTCGAAGGCCACGCTTAGCAAAATGGTGGGCTTAATGGCGGAATGGAGATTCAGAAATAGAGACAGGTTGCTAGCCCATCGCCTATGAGAATTCCTGTTTCAAGCTATTTCCCTTGATTGACATTTACAATTTGCGCGGGAAGAGTACCAGCTGGGACATTCAACGGTTTTCTTTCACTTCCAGATCAGCATGGAAATATAAAAAAGTCATGTAAGCGGAATTAAACGTTTTGTAGCAAAAATTGCAACTTTTCATGACAGCAGTATATTTATTTTCATTTACCTCTTTTTAGAGTTAAAAGACGAGTTACCGAACCCTTTTACACTAACCCGAATAGAAAATACAAAAAGAAACACACTATTTAATCTAGCCAACAAAACCGCATGAAGCTCATTTTCTCCGATTCCTTTCTATAGAAAATCGCTTTTTCCATTCAAGGTGGAGGCGAGAACTGGAAGACTAAAAAAGGAATGAACTAAAAGGTCTGGTCATAGATTCAGTAGATTCTTAAGTAATAGACTAAAACCTTGGAATTCTGTGCCTAAACGATTATAAGTTGTGGACTGTTAATTCATAAATCAAATTGTAGATCACCATTTTTCATTTTATTTCATGACTTTTATTTGTCGATTAAACTCAGTAGGTATCATATAAAACCCGTATTTTCATGGAAACAGGGTCTCAGGTTATAACTTATTTTGTTATTAATGTTATGAAAATATTTACAAATATCCGCCTTTGAATTTGCAATGTTATGTTTCGGTATGTAAAAATGCGTGTTCGGACACAGGTTGTAAGAAAGATTTAATAGAAAAAAATGACAAGGACGCAGCTGCGGCACGCAGTTAGTTTCGCATCTAAGTTTTGCCGCCCGCCGCACTTAGGACCACGATAAAGTCTGAGTGTTACCACTCTGAGTCCTGCCTTTACGATACACGAGTAACTATTAAACCTTCTTTAAGCTTGATGTTTCCTTATAAAATATAAGATTCCTCAATATTATTTACAAATACTTCATACTGCCTACGAATATTATAAATGCGGAAGTTTGTGAGGAAGTATTACAGTTGTATATATGTTTGTTACTCTTTCACGAAAAATCTATTGTACAAATTTGGACGAAACATGACACTAATATAGGTTAAATATGAGAATAACATTGGGATGAGTGGTTTAAATAGTGGTATGAGCCTGCAGCATGAATGGGCCGGCTCGTCCGGGGAAAACCACACTCCCACAGAAGACCGACGCCTGAATGGCGGCTGTCAGCCGTCATGCACCGTCCGGTGAGTGGATGGGGAGCCCGTTGGGGAGGGCGGGGGTTTTTTATAGGCCGGCAACGTTTCTGTGACCCCGCGGGTGTTGCAGTTGTCTATGAGCGGCGGTGATCACTTAATAATAATAATAACACGTGACCCGCCTGCTCGTTTGCCTCCCTCTTACATAAAAAAGTAAAATATTGTACAAAACAATTGTATCGATTTTTTGTGCAGTGACCATTGCCCTGTATTAATTAACTGTAGCCGATCATGGCTTCCAATTGGCCGGTAAAGATCATCTTCCACTGTAATGTATTTATGTATTTCACTAATGAAAAAGTTAAAAATAAATTAATCTAATCTAATCTTTTAATAATCTTTTAATTTGTCATTATTTCTGAGAAACTTGGAAGTTCCGTGCGAAAGAACAAAAAGTTATAAGTAGAACTCTCAAATTGAAGGCGGAGTTTTTTGGGTCAGTAAGCAACAACAGCACGAATTTTGACTAAAGTTTCATTCATTCCGTCTGGACGAATGGCTGTCGACCACCGTAAGTTTTAAAAGAAACTTTATACCACGTACGACCACGCTGTGGAACGAACTGCCTGCAGCGGTATTTCTGTTCCAATACGACATCGGCACCTTCAAGAAAAGAGCGTATGCTTCTGTGACCCCCGGGGAGTTGCAGGTGTCTATGGGCAGCAGTGATCACTTAACATCACGTGACCCGCCTGCTAATTTGCCTATCTAAGAAAGAATGTAGACTGACGAATATATCCATAGAAGAAGATTAAAATACAGATAATTTGATAAAACCTAAAAAAGCAGGCTTGTAAACATCTAATTTTCAATTATCTTATTTTCAATTATGTCAAANNCTGCGCCTATTACTTCCTCTGTGTTCTCCTACACCCAAAGGTTGGCTGGAAGAGATTGCTGCAGCGATAAGTTCGCCTTTGTACCTTGCTGTATTTCTATGTATCTTGTTATTTGTTTTGGTGCAATAAAGTGTATTGTATTGTATTGTATCTAAATCAGAGTCAGAATTTCTAGGTAGACCACTTGATTGACTAACACCGGCGTAAAACACTATCTTCAAAAGGGTTTACATTTTTGTCCATTAATACCAGTAACCTTACTCTAGTGATCAAAAGTGATATAAGTCAAGCTATGAAATATGATGTGTAATATATTAATATATCAAGCTGGATATACCGATGGAAATCCAGCCTTCCAGCCGGTCAGTGTAAGCCCCGGGTGTAAATGCTGGCTTTAGCCGGACACCGGCGGTTTGAGCCGGATCACGGGTCATTCCGATTTTATTGTGTGAGCCATTGAGCTGCACTAATGCGGCGCAATTTCAATGTGTCTGCTATCTATTCATGTCGGATTTCAATTGTAGCTGAAAGTCAAAATTGGTGGGAGTTTAGGTCACGATTTTGGTTTGTAATTAATATATTGTTCAAGTATAAGATAAAGATTTTAAAAAATAACATTTGGGAGTTCGATAGATAATTACTAAACCCTCTACTTGCAAAAATACAATAGTCAGCATTTGACTGCTTGCGTGGTCCAGTGATCAAGGCGTGTGTCTTGTGATCCGGACGTCGTGGGTTCGAACCCCACTGGAGACTTATTTGTATTCTGGTTAGGATATTGCAGGCTTGAATAACCTGATTATATGATACTGTGCTTCGGAAGGCACGTTAAGCTATGTGCCTTGAGCTCCATCTAGCGTCTGTTATAAGCTACTTATCCAAGGATTAGTTCTGGTTTACCTTTTGAGTTGCAGATGTCAGATGGTAGTCGCTTTGTGTAAAATCCAGTAACCTCACCAAATCTATAAAAATCTATAACGCAACTGGGATAACACTAGGATAAATAATAATTATGTAAACCAAAAATATCTATTTCTTCATCAACACTTTCATTTGATTTCTAACTTACGCATATAAGGGCACGTCACCACTATATTTTTTCCTATTTTTGTTGCCTAATAGCTGATAGTTGACAATCTTTTTCACAGACAAGAATATCGATTGGAAGCTCCAGTCAAGCGGTCTGAGGCTCACATCCACTCAATCGTCATAAGATATTATGTATACGAAAACGTCAATCTTGTAGTGTAATAAAACGAAACATTTTTTCAGCTTTTCTTTGATGTATGAAAAATCACAAACAATTTTTTTTTATTCTAAGCATATTAACGTACTTCTGACCTTGTGACTAACTGATGAAGTTATAACATATCAGATTAAAAATATACATATAAAAAAAAGATTCTACCCGAGGTTTTTCCTACGTATAATAATATGAGTGAGAAAAAAGTATGTTTTATCCCACGGGCATCCACCCACACATTTTCCATTTTGCCAGGATGAAAGGATATCCTTCTAAGAATTCTAAACTATTTGTAAGAGACATTTCAAGAACATTGATTGTGTAGATAAAGCATGACGATGTAACAACAAACTTTCGCAATTAAAATATAAGCTAAGATTTTATATTTTACTCTGAAAGTGTTTACTTGTAAACCAAATATTTCGCTATGCAAATATTTTTATTTCATTACTAGCTAATGCCCGCGACTTCGTCCGACCAATGGATAACATATCTTGTCAGCCCCTTGTTCGGTTACAATGAATTATATCCCTCGGGAACCGCTCATTTTTTCGGGATAAAAAGTAGCCTATCTTTTAACCTGAGTCATGGTTCATCGCTGTGTCAAATTTCATAGAGATCTGTTCGGTAGTTTTTGTGTGATGCGCTACAAACATACAGACAAAAATTCTAAAAACAATTGTTTTGGGTTTTAAAGGTCCTATAAAGAGTCCCTATATATGTTTCCTTAAATATCTCCCATGTACAGACATAGCTCAGTTACAAATTTATTATATGTATAGATTATATTGCCTATTTATAAAATACATCACCTTTGACATTGTCACATTTCAGATCCAGTTATTGATTTATGCAGTATTCGATGGTAAAAATATTCGATGCAGTTTGATTTGTATCGCTTTTTAAAATAAACAATTTCAGCTAAGCGATATGATCAGAGAACGCTTTTGATTTATATAATTTTTTTTATAAACTAACTAAAGGTATAAAAGAAAATACTTTTCAAAATCTTTTTCTACTTGCGCTATAAGAAATTTGCCATTAAAGATATGTCTACGAGCTCGGTGATACCGGATTTCACGAGTCAGTAAGTATATATATAGGAGTATCACTTTAGCGTGAAAAACCATAATTCCTAGAAGAGTCAAGGCATCTAGGTTTGGTTACATCTTTCTTAAAAAAATATATAACTCAGATTAATTTATCCCCAAAGTAAGTTCGAGACTTGTATTTTGGGCTAACAACGATAATATATTTCACAACAAATGCACATATATAATAGATAAACATACAAGACCCAAAAAAATCAATCAGAAAAAGATCATTTTCCATCATGACCTGACCAGGAATCGAAACCTTTACACCACGGAGGTCGTATTGTGGTAAAAACGTTAACAGAATTCTATTCCCCATAGAAACAGACGCACGCACACACGCACCAAACCGCATTTAATTGGAGGTGTTCATTAAGGCGCGCGACTAAAGAAACCCGCTTTGTCAGTGGGGCCCTTTCAGACCGTGTGTGTATTGTGCACGACTTGTGTGGCCTGTATACGCGTGGTAATGACCGTGTTTTCCTTCTAAAATCTACAGGAGGTTAATGTATTTTATTTATTTGTATATACTAGTTGTAAAATTGAGCTCCGTACATAAAGGATTTAAGTAGAATATACGTATAGTTATTACAGGTACTATTTGTACTCCAAAAATCTTAATCTGTTCGGTAGATTTTATGACAAGCACTGACACACATCCACTGCAGTATTTAGATTCGCTGTTATAAAATTAATCATAGTTTAATACATTTTTGGTTTAGTTATTAGTAAAGTAATAACAGACATTTGATCGGACATTCTCGACAAATTAAAAAAAGGATATTTAATAGTGATAAAATATAAAATAGTGTTAAAATTGTACAAAACGTCGCATTACCTACACCTTCAGAGGAGCACAAAAAGTGCACTCGCGCCACCTGGCGTGGAAACGAGATAACCCGGACGGCTGCGACACCACACCTTTTTGCAGGCCACGAACAAAAGTATTCTTGAAACTTTTAATGATTGTCTGCAAAACGTTCATCTATTTTGTACTGGGAAAATTTTTGTACTATACCGAATCTGAATTGTTACAATGTGCTCAATTTTTTAAATAAATTTACAATATAATTTTGACTTATCCTCTAAATAAACAAGGGGCCATCTCATTTGTAAGTATATCAACTTAACGTGAAACGTGAGTATATAAAATTAAAGTGAGTTAGCCGTTTAAACATTAATTATGTCATCTCGCGTAACTTTCAATGATTTAAGTATATCAACATTTAAAAACTACTGGGCGATAATTTATCTCTGAAATAAGCTAAAATTAGTTGAATGTGGACTAACCGCCGGCCGACTCGATGACCAATCCGACCCTTGGATTTCGTATTAGGTATGAAAACGATGATGTTCATGTCTATAATATTCACTAGTAATTTTATGTAATTTCCTTTTTTTCCATATTTAGGTCTGTGCCGACGATTTGTTGGAAATTGGTAGAAAAAGTAGAGTATCGTCTTCCGGTCAGGTATTATAAAAAATTTAATATATTTTCCTCTAATCCCGTAATATTTAAATCTGGGATTATCGCAACCGAACAAATTTCGCTTTACTTAATTCGCCACCATGAAATTGGTTGCCTCGGGATCACAATCTAGTTATTAGGGGAACGCATTAAGAATATATTTTTTGTAATTATTTCAAGTCTCTTAACAATTTTTTTATCAATGCGAAATAACTCCCGAATTCAATCTGTTTTTTCCTGGAATGATTTTTTATTTTTGTTTATATATATTTTTAAACAATGTAACCAAATCACAATGAAAACCGGAACGAAAAGGTAGATATTGATTGACTACGCAATAATTTTGAGAACGTGAAATAAAAATTGAAAAGATCGTGGACAGTTAACAAAAATAAATACTTTAAAGGAAAATATTAACAATAATGTTTGGATTTGAGTTTTATCTATTAGATACACCAGCCGCCATTTCGTTGTGCGTAAAATTTGGGCCTACAGCACTCATGAATTTCTTCATGAATCATCATGAATCACAACTTTATGATCGGTTCAGTATTTTCGAAGATTAGACATTAGACACAAACAAATAATACAAACTTTACCTCTTTATTATATTAGTATAGATATATTTGAATAAAACCAACAAATTCTTAGATACAAGAATTATTGTTAACAGTTGTTTTTTTTTGCTTATATATAGGATAGGCATATTACTTAAACGCAAAATCATATTGTTAAAAAGAGAGAGGATCAATTGATAGCCAAATATGGGTTTTAACACCGCATAAAGTAACTGTCAGATAAGTTCTTCTGGGCCTACCCTTTAGTACAAAAGGGCCAATTAGGCTCGACTCCGCAGCAAGGTCAAACTGCCAGTCAAATGACGTGCATTTTCACCGAATTGCAAACGTTTTTGTAAATTATCTGGTCTTCTTGTTCTCTGCCACGCGCGGAGTTGGCAAGACGTTAAAAATGTACAGAGATAAATCAGTTGGCACAAGTTTTCACGCGCAAGTCAAGCAATTTGTTTGTGGAAGCCCAAAGGAATACCACCGTTACCTATTCTATGTTTTTCATTGAAATTTTTATCAAATATCAATCTATTTTAAAAATTTCACTTTATCCATTTTCAATAGATTTTATACCTCGAAAAATTTAACTGTTACATCCTTATTTCTAATATTTCTATTGAATTAAGTCATAAAGGTGTAGCACTATATACTTTAAGTATCAAGTTATAATCTATAAAAGGCTTCTCTATAAAATCTCTTAAAGGCCGGCAAC
>JADGIL010048082.1:0-15379 GCA_020352625.1 Cactoblastis cactorum
CACATAGAGAACTTAAAACAGTATAAAATTCCTTTGTGTTTACTAATTAAACCGCGATAAAATCCGTTAAATTTGTTTCATTTTAATTATTTATATAAAAGCACACGGCTTCGCTCGCATGGAATTTGGTCTGTTACTTATGTATAAGCTATATTACTGAAAGGTTTAACCCAAATTCGTCCAATATTTTTTTCGTGAAAGAACAAACGTAAATTAAATACATCTTACATAAACTTTTGCATTTATAATATTAGTAGGAAATAGGATAGTTAGGTTAATTATATTAATATTTATGAATGTATTTTAGAACAGAAAAATAAATAAATATAAAAATATTAAAAAGAAGAAATATTATGCGTTACAAATTTTATATTCCCTCAAGGACTGCGGTAATGTACCCAAAAAGGCTGGGGGCGTTCCCGTTGTATTTTTTTTTTATTATTTCTTTATTAGGCGAAACAATCGAGCCATATCAGATAACTAACAAATTTTCGTGATTCACTGAAAATGTACATATTAAATATGTATTTGGGGCTTAATAAAGTAATATGAATGTGTATCTAGATGTCTGTCGCTCTTACATGTCAAAACGGAGTAGTGGCATTTTTTATGAAGAGATTTAAAGTACTGGAGAGTAACATAGACTACGTTTTTTGTCTTTTTCTATTCCCCGACACCCCGAATTTGACGCAAGGAAAGCCAGGAGCAAAAGTTACTGTAACACAGAGTTACGTATAAAATATTAAAAATAGCTGTCTACAAAAGTGCTAGTTATTTCCTTCATACATTTCGCTCCATTGGCAATTTATTTCGCATATCCGCTGTATCTTGCCATTATTCAAATAGTTCAACATCGGTTATTTTCTCTAACAAGACTATCGATTTTCGATATTTATGTAAGTTAGGAAATGCATTCATTGTATTTAAGTGTTACATAATATCATAATGCCCAAGAGGTTCCGAGTTCGATCCCAGTCAGGTCATGATGGAAAATGATCTTTTTCCGATTGGCCTTGATCTTAGACGTTTATCTATATGAGTATTTGTTATATAATTAGTATCATTGAGTTAGTATCCCATAATACAAGTTTCGAACTTTGTTTGGGCCTTACTCAATCTGTGTGATTAGTCCCTATATTTATTTATTTATATCGAATTCAGAAGAAATAAGTCGAATTTCAGTAGAATATATTACACATATACCAAAAGCATTACTCTCTCATTTTGTTCTTTATTTATAAACATAAACTCATTAAACAACGTTTGAACTCTCAACGTCTTTTACTTTATACATTTCTTTTCTTTTAGTATCTTAATAAAGAACATGTGTTTGTTCCAAAATGTCTTTAAGAAGAAACAAAATAAAAATGCGAAAATCCTCAAAGAAAACGAGATACAACCCATAGATATCATTAGACATTAACATCGGCTCCGTTCTCATTGCAAATGGCTGGTGTTAAAGGGAATTTTCAAATATGTTTCGTACTTTAGATACGTATTTCATGCAATAAACTTTACGGAATAGCATCTTTGGGGCGTGACCAAGATTAAAGTGGGATTTCCCCGGTTGGATGTGGTACAAATTGAGTTGGGGATAATATTTTTTGGGTGATATTCAACTTTTTTGATATAGTATATTTAAAATAAATATTTTTCTAGTCTATATCTGGGAGAGAAGAAATATTGCTCTTTCCGAGCATATTGTAAAAGTCGATTAAATTAACGGGCCTCAAATTATACGGTAGCTTGGAAATAAATAAATATATATGGATAAATTACACAAATTGAGTTAGCCCCAAACTAAGTTCGAGACATGTATTATGGAGTACTAATTCAACGATACTATATTTTACAATAAATACAATAGATAAATAACCAAGACCCAGGCCAATCAGAAAAAGGTCATTTTCCATCATGATCTAACCGGGGATCGAATCCGGGACCTCCTGAGTATCAGTCAAGTGCGTTAACCGTTACACCACGGAGGTCGTCAAGTAATTTACCACTGCCTTCCATAGGGTCTGAGAGTGAAAAAAAACCGGGAATATGCCTGTTCTTTACTCGCACATGGAATATTAGTCAATCATAAAATAAAAATACATTAAAGGGCTCCGAAACCTACACTAGCGCCGCCATCAGCTAAAAAATCATTACTCAAAACGGCCACATTTAGCACTTTCGCTATCTATCATAATTTAATAACTTCAATCTGATCAAGCGGGTTTTTGACAAATTATATTTGCAGTTCGTAATGATTTTTTTAGTTGATGGAGGCGCTAGTGTAGCTCATGGATCCCTTTAAATAAAGAATTCTTCACATAGGTCATGAGCTAGCAGCCTGTCACTGTATCTGAATATATGTATATTCCTCCACTGTCAGGCTCACTCACCGATTAAGATACCTTATCGTAATCTTTACAGGGCGTTTACATATACAATAAAACGTCTCTATCCCGTACGGAGTAGACATAGTCGAAAGGATTTTAAGCCATGCTCTACAAAATGGAATTTGTAGGTTAGATAATCTACTGACATATTAAAAACTCTAACGCACGATTGGGTTATAATTTCACAAGATAATAAGAAGTTTTTAATCTTTAACGTTGACTGGCTTTTGCCCGTGGTTTTGCCTGCGTAAATTAACTTTCATTTAAAAAGGATTTTCGCCCATTACACCCCCTTTGGGATGGAATTTTCAAAAATCACTTTTCGAGGAACATACATGCCAAATTTCAGCTTCTTGCGTTCAGTAGTTTCGGCTGTGCGTTGTTTGTCAGTCAGTTACTCAGTAACGAAAGTGTTTTATATAATATAAATTGAGTACTTTATAGATAATTTCTAAATGAGAAATATAATAATGCCTTTCATATTCCTAATTATCTTAGCGGCTCCTAGCAAACATCTTACCGCATTGATGTAACGTCTGTGCTCCGCGGCCATTATTCGAGGATCAAATGGGCTATTTTGCTCCCGGCTTGGAGACAGCATTAAACAAAATTTTATTTTCACAGTAATAAAAGTGGGCCTCCAGGAATTGCTTATTAAATGAGAATTGTTATAGCGGATCTGCAATCCTAAACGATTTTTCGTGTTTGTCCACTGTCTGAATTTAATTAGACTAACGGGAAGCACATATCTACAAAGAACGCACCTTTTTTTATACTTATATTACACTAACAACCGCGACGCGATTTAATTGCTCTGTTTCTGATCTTGTGGAAATTATCTATACATATAATAAAATTGTAACAGAGCTATGTCTGTTCATGCGAGATATTTGAGAAAAACATATATAAGAGCTCTTTATAGAAGCCAAAACGATTATTACTATACTTAATTTATTGTAACCGAGCAAGGGGCTGTATCCATGGTCGGACGACGGGCAATTCTTTCACTATAGGCTACTTTATGCCTTACTAGCTTAAATGGACTCAATAACAGTGAAAGGATTTTTCAAATCATACCAGTAAGTAGTTCCTGAGATGGGCGCATTTATTTTACATATACATTATAATAATACCTTTATATTAGTAGTAGCATGGACAAAGTCGCGGTTGTAAGCTAGTCCTATAAATAAACGGATAGACTCTAAAATTTTATCCCGGCAGTTAATATGGAAAAACATTGATTCGTTATTTACGATGACTCTCAACCTTTACGTGGTGTATGTTTGTAAAATATTTTTATGTACTACCTTATTTTACCCCGAATAAATATTCAGGGGTATATCTCTGGAGATTCGCAAGCAAAAAGCATTCACGCGTTTCAATTCTGTGAAGCAAATTTCTGATGTAACTTATACCATGTGATAGGAGTAAAATACGCTTTTTATATGACAGTTTAGGTATAGTATATAAAAATAGGTACAGTATTACATCCTTATCCCTTTAGACGGGGTAGAGCCAAGAGTCACGTGACCCGAAGGCCACGGTTAGCAAAATGGTGGGCTTATTAGTGGAATGGAGATTCAGAAATAGTGTCAGGTTTCTAGCCCATCCTATGAGAATCCCTTTTTCCGTGGGCATTAGCTAGTATGATATATTTCAATTGAAGAATATCATTTTCTTTCATAACCTGACCGGGATTCGAACCTGTTACATGTTGTCGGCTTGGTTCCGAGGCAAGGACTTCACCACTGCGTCAACGTAGCCATCAAAATAATTAAACTGCAACTACATATAATTTATCTGTACATAGAATATATTAAGAGAAAATAATATGATAAAATAATCTTTATAGAGCCAACTGGAGACGGAATTTTTTTTGGTCTTTTTGTCTTTAATTCTGTTTGTCTATGCGCCCATCACACAAATACTACTGAATGAAATTTGATGTGATTTTCATGCAGGTTTCATCTCGTTACCTAGTACCAGATATATTGACAGGTGAGGCGCGGATGCAGTCACGGGCATTAGCTAGTCTATATACGCACACGCTTTTATATAATAGCGAAAGGACTTTTGGCTCATTAATCGAAACGAATTCTAAGAAACTACAAATGCTAAGGCTCTTAAATTATTTTTGTGTCGGGGTTCTTGTTAGGGCGCGTACTCTTAAGACTTCGCAAAATTCAGTAAAGCTAGTTATCAATTCCTATTATCATAATAGATAATGATGTATGTCTATACAAGGGAGATATAATGACAAAATGAAATGTGTGGGTGTTTTTGAGATCTTTAAAAGCTAAGTGGAAACGTCATAAAATTAGATATATGTATGTTAGTATGAAATATTTTCCGAAGAAGAATCCTTGTTTTAAGCCCTTTAACTTGATTAGCATTTACAATCTACTTTGAAAGAAAAACAGCTAGCACATTCTATATTTTTCCCTTCGCTCCAACATTTTATTTTTATATATAAGAGGGAGGCAAACGAGAAGGCGGGTCACGTAGTCAATAGACAACCGCAACACCCGCGGGGTCAAAGAAGCATTGCTGGCCTTTAAAAAGCCTCCACCCTCCCAAATGGGGAGGGCAGGGAATTTGGGCCTCCGGCTCTCCCACTCACCGGACGCAGTAGGGCGGCCGATATCCGCCATTTAGGCGTCGGTCTTCTGTGGGAGTGTGGTAATGCCCCGGACGAGCTGGCCAATTCATACAGCAAGCCTAAAAAAGCATGCAGCAGGCTCATACCACTACATGGAAGTACATATATACTTACTTAATTCAACCCATTAAGAATAGTTAACGAAAAGTACTCATAAACTAATGCTATATATAATATGTATTTTAATGTAAAACTACTTACAGATTAATTGAATACTTGATTAAATCTAAATTCATTCCAATAAACCTGTGTATTTTCAGAATATCCTATTAATACATATAATAGCTCTACATTGCTATATATAATACAGTATAATAACAATATTTCAGGTCGACATATTCGATTTACATCACGAAAGCTTTCATATCCTGAAGATTTAACATTCCACATTCGAAATGCTTGATTGATTGCGCGATTAGCGATTGGTTGACGGTCAGACTAGTCACCATAGCAACGTGGGCTTTTACACCTAAGAACCATCATAGCACGATCTCTGACTTACCTAATACGCTTGAAGCTTTTAATAATTTTCACGGGTCATTTGCTACTGGGCACGACGAATGGATTGACAAATTTAATTTTTGCAGTCGAATTTCGACGACATACTCAAAATTTGTTCGACATATCATTTTGCAAAGCGCAAATGACTTTGCAGATTATAAGGGAAGTCTACACGTGTGTTGATTGGTTCAGTTGACAGTTAGGAAGATAAACGAGGGTTGTCATTTGTCATTTGCTCCCTTCGCCTGCTGCAGTCTCCCTATTAAATGCATATCATAATGAGAAATTTCGATTGATTGATGATTTTGCATTCAAAGCTGTTTTATTCCCTTGTTCTAAGTTTTCCTTCGGCTCGTCAGTCAAAAATATAAAAGATATTTTCAAAAGAAATTTTCTACTTTGCAGAGCCGTTTAGGGAAAAATTAATTATTTGTTATAATTATTTTTCATTTACTTGAATGTTTAGTGATACTTAGTGAACATAGGTTTATATATTATAAAATACCTATAATAAACTTTGTTGATACCAGACCACTCCCGTATGTTTCTCAGCCATGATTTTTTGCGTCTTCCAGCACGTCTTTTTCCTTCTATTATGCCCAGCACAATAAGTTGAAGCAGTTGATATCGATCGTGTCGTAAAACGTGACCNNGTTTTCATTACTGACTTTCTGAATCTAACTAATACGAAGCATGCGACGGTAACACCACATTTCGAAAGCTTCGATGTGACGTTCGAGTAATTTAAACTACATCAACCTTAAAGTTAAATGCGCTAAGGATAAAATATGCAATCTGAGCCTTAATACACAATATGCACAGAGGGAATTAATCTGTCTATACAACAAAAGTTACGTGTAAACACGGTACTTATTATTGAGCAGGCGGCGTCGTCGACGGCGCGTGAAATTATGCCGACGCGCCATTGTGTTGCAACCCTAGTGATTTTGGTGCAAGTTACACGCGTTCGCGAGGAATCCTTTATGTTGTGGTGCCCTCTATTGGTGCTATGTATTACTAATGCGGGAAAGTAAAATTTTAAATGACGAATGATATAAAAAACAATAAAATCCGACACGACATTGGAGCTTTCAAAAAACTAGTCTATACTGTCTTAAAAGGTTGGTACCACTCTTGTCATATCTTTGGTTTTGAAATTGATGATTAACGTTGGTAATTATTAATCACTTACCATCAGGTGACCTGCTTGCTCCTTTGCCGACCATGATATGACCTATGGCATAAAAAAATCTCTATATTATTTTTGTTAATTAATTACCTCTTTTGACTTTGACCAAGTTCCCTTCTATTACTGGGTCTATGGGGACTTCACTCAAAGTACGGTATTTAGTTGGGATATGACTGTTTAAAGCAAATATTTTAATTTGGAATTTTGTCACTGGCCAGAAAATTGAGAAGTTCATTGAATTAAATGTTATTTTGTTAGACTTTTATACGCCCTTTAAAGTTAAAATAAACAAATTTGCATAATGTTTGAATGTCACTTCTTAATTATTACAGAAGGCATTTACAAAACTCGCGTTGTACGGATAACAGCAGATTTACTTATCTAAATTTATTGTAAATTCACCACTGTTACAACAGCATAGAGACTCGTGCAGTGTAACTTGATATACAGTAACTGTACATTTGCTATAATTAATGTTACCAGCTCTAGATAAAAATAAACCAGTCTCTAAATAAAAATTCACCACACTGTTTCTTCGCTGTTTCAACTCAAAAACTACTGTTTTATTTTTTTTGTAAAAGTGTGGCAAACGAGCAGGCGGGTCACGTGATGTTAAGGGATTACCGCCGCCCATAGAGATGCGTTGTCGGCCTTTAAAAAGCTGCCCAAATGGGGAGGGCAGGGAAGATGGGCTTTCGGCTCTCCCACTCACCGGACGGAGCATGGCGGCTGATAGCCGCCATTCAGGCATCGGTCTTCTGTGGGAGTGTGGTACTACCCCGGACGAGCCGGGCTTTGTTGAGATTTATGTAATTTACGCATTTAATAAAATATATACAACTTTGCTTTAACACAATATACTTTTGATAGAATAAATATTTAATTATACTCGTATTAAAACGACAAGGGAATAGGACCCTTTGAAATATGAATCTGATACGGAAAAATATTACTGAATAATTAAAACCCTACACGGTACTACACTACGTAAAATTGCTATTACAAGGATAGCTTTGACAAACTAATACAATTAAAAGAATATCCTTCCAGTCACATTAATATACATACAACCCCTTTAAGTTCCAGAATGTTTTGAAACCACTTATTAAAGTGATAAAACAGAGCTGAACCTCAGTTCCAATATGATACAAATTCAATTAAGATTTAATTCAAATACGTCTTTCGTAATTATGCACCCTTAAATCAAACATTTTGCAAAAACAAACACCCTTTATGCAGCCAGGCGCATGCAGGGGATTCCCCCTTAGGCTATAGGCAATCAATGGCTAAATTAAACAACTCCACCTTTACATGAATATGTAAATGGCTGGATGCGATTCAAATGAAGCTGTAAATAGCCGAATGTATGGTCACATTAATGTAGCCTGTACGAGTCTCTATTATTGTGGTAATAGGGACGAGATTGCTGTGTTTGGGTTGGTTGATGTGTTGTTGCCTGTTTTTAATTACAGACGATGCTTTGGAAATTATAGTGTCGTTTTCAAGAACTAAGTCCATTACTATATTAAACCCCAGATATGTGTATTTAATAAACTATTAATTGAAGAAGATATTTTTTGTAATATAATGTAAGAACAGTATATATGTATGTATATCTATTAAAGATAAATTATCTGAGAATTTAATTGAATTAAATTTCGTATCATTACTAGCAACACATATAACGCCTATAGTTGATATTGCCCGTTTATACGTCTGTCTTTTACGTTTTTATACCGGAATGGTTTTAACAAAGATTGATTTTTTCAAAAATCACCCCATGTCTTAAGAAATAAGGGATGAAATTTTATATAAAGAATCGTTTTCCAGTTAAAATAGAAAATGAAATACTTAGTGAAGTTGTAAGGTAATTAGGTATAATATAGGTAGGAATAGTAGAATCTGACTAAAATATGTGTAATTCATTTTATTTTTCATTTAATTTGTTTTAACCCCCAACGCAAATTGGTTTTATAAGTTTGACGTGTGTGTATTTCATTCTGTTTATGGCATCATAACTCCCAAACGGGTAAACCGATTTGGATATTTCCTTTTTTGTTAAAAAAAGTGGCTTAATCTTAAATGTTGTTAGCTATGTATATTTAACCTCCAATGCAAAAAGAGGGGTTAGTTTGACGTGTTTCGTTATGTCGTGTAATTTTCTATTTAAATGTTTCATATCACATCCAGTATCACACATCTACGCGTTAAAACCTCGACCCTTTGCTTACGTAGCATGAAGATGCGCTCTGAGTGATCGGCTTATTTTGGCGTAGATAACGCGATGCACAAAGACCTATCTATATTGTTAATATCTATGTCGAACAGCTTTGAACAAAGGCTTATATTCTTTGAGAACGAAAGAGGGTGTAAAGCTTCAGGTTGGGCCAAGGCATCAGTGACGCCACGTCTCTAGCGGATCTAACGCCACTCTCAATGCTAAGCAACTATTAATTTTTGTTTTTTTTTTTATGTCAGAGTGAGGCAAACTAGCAGGCGGGTCACGCGATGTTTAGTGATCACCGCCGCCCATAGACAACTGCAACATGCGCGGAGTTACAGAAGCGTTGCCGGCCTATAGAAAATCTCCGCCCTCCTCATTTGGGAAGGGTGGGGAATAGATATCCCACTCACCAGACGGAGCATGGCGGCTGATAGATAGATCTTTGTTGTGGAAATCAAAAATAAGTTTTAAGAATAAAATTTATTTTTGCCACTGTCTAAAATAATATTACATTAAAACATGTAGATGTTATTTTAATACAGAATATTTAAACATATGAGACACGCACATCGGCAAAGCCTAAAATAAAAAATGATAAATCAACTCGGAACGATTCAGTCCTTGGTGAAAACATTTTTCACAGCTGCCAAAGAAATAATTACCGGCACCAAATCTGAAAGTGGTAAAATAATTGCTTTCCATTATTGACATTCAGAATATAAATGTATTTATTTATCGATATTTGATACATTAATCTAACTTAGATATTAATGGAAAAACTGATATAACATGTCTTAAGATGCTCTTAAGATTTTTCTAAGCATATGACAAGTTTTCAAAAGTATCTTATGTGTGGTAATCACTACAAAGCATAAAACGAATTCTTTTTCCGATGTCTGTCCCTATGAGTCTTTAAAACTAGGCAACAGATTTTAACGCGGTTTATTAATAATGATGACAAGGAAGGTTTAAAAACCCATGCGGGGCTAGTGTAAATTACAGAACTATTTTTTTTTAATTCACAACCAACAAAGAAACTGGCCACAAACATGTACAAAGTAGACGAAACAAAACTGTGTTGTCAGAAGTTTAAATTACGGATATTATCATACACAATGCTGACAGGAGACCACAAAGTAACTATCTCAATTCACATTCAGACATACAAAGGAAGCTATCATATTGGATATTTTCTAGTTCGCCGGCGAATTTGTTCGACTTTACGATGTACTCGTAAACCGAATTCTCAAAGGAAACTAACATACTTGAGACGAGCGACGCGTAAACTTTGAGCCTCGGGCGAAATGCGAATATTGAATGGAAAAATATTTCCGAAGAATTGGTAAATGTTATCGTTTGTTATGAGTTATTTATACTGGCATACACAAAGTTAATAAGGTACCTACCGTGACATTTTTCTATAATCTCTATCAGTCTGATCTGTTAAAATATCATTTGGGTATTTATTTATTACAATTTAAAACAGAGATAAAGTACATAATACTTGATATGCACTACGTGAAAACTCTACTAAACTTCTACATTCTAAAAAAAACACATAACAACAACATTCTAGAAAAACACGACATTATAAGCTAATTTTACAAGATAACGAAGAAAGAAATTCCTTGATTTAGTGGTCTAACTCCTAAAAACAATAACTTAAGATGAAGTAAGTCTAGCGAAGATACTGCGGCTCGTGTATACAAGTTACCATTAAAAGTTTAGTATTTCTTGGTGTTGTAACTATCAATTATTTGTTTTGTCTTAGCTGTTTTGGTGAGTACTGAAGCAACTGTGAAATACAAATACATTGTTATGTCTCTATACCTTTAGATGTATGTATATAGAGTCAATAGTTATGAAACTCGAAAACCACGCTTAGCACAATGATAGGATCATTTGTGAAATAAGTACTATAAGGAACTGTAAAATTGAATTAAATGAATCATATAAATTCAACTTGTGGATCAATGATAATATTTTAGCCCACACAGCTTTGTTCTCAATTTTTATTGTCATCTCTGTGATACAGTTAGGCTAAATAAATTAATTTTTCAATATAATTTAACACACTTTTGTAACTGTCCAATTAAACACCTGTCTTCCAAATTTAGATTATAGTACTCATAGTCTGCGATTAAAATAACTGTGGCGTACGGACGGACGGATAGTTGGTAAGACGGACAGAAGGCGAAACAATAAGGGTTTCGTTTTTGCCATTTGGCTACAGAACCTTAAAAGTTTAATGGAACCAAAACTGCTTGAGTTTCTTTCGGCATTTCTTCTCAGCAGTGGTCGTTCCGAAATGCTGGTAGTCTATAGCTTGAATGAGATTTAAATGTTTATTAATTGGTGACGTGAAAAAGCGCCTGTGAAGGTCTAATTTGTGAATGAATATTTTGATTTTGATTTTTGGAAACCCCAAACAAAATTACGGTAACACTGTAACGTAAAATTTCATTGAAAATGTTTATGGAAACTGCAGAGAGGCGGAATTAAAAACACAGCCGCCGTTCGCGGCCATCTATCAAGCTCCACGCATCTAGTCAGTAAATTGCGGTGAGTTATGTCTGCCTAATGGTTGCTAAATGTTCACGCGTGCTCTTTATGTAAGTCACTCACGCATGCAACAGACAGACATACTGGATATATAGTTACTTTTTTTCAAAATGTGGATAATTCTGTGTTCCTGAAATTGTATTATTCCCATTATTTTTTAATGATTTAATCGCTTCTTGGGTTTCGTATCTTAAAAGGAGCCATGTTAAAATGTAATTATACAATTAAGTTTTAAATTTCTTATTCCCGTTTTTCCATATATTTTTTGTTTCAATTAGCTACGAGTATATATTCGTATTAATCTCTCGGATTATTTTAGTCTAAAAATCTTGACTTGAATATTTTAAATCCACCTAAAACATTTTCATATAAAAATGGTGCCATGACAAGTCTATGTAGCATACCCTGTGAAAAGGTTATCAGATCTCGTATAAAGCCAGGCTCTAAAGACTACATGCTCTAAACTTACATACAAGCTCTACACTACACTTTAATCAAAATATATGAAAAAGTGTCAGTCCTAAGTCAGACCTCATGTAGAGTCAAGATTCTTGATCTATGCATCCTAGCTTTACCAGGCCTTACTTCACATACACTATATTTTAGTCAAAACGTGAAAACCTCGTAGGTGTGTGTATACTAATGCAAAATTTTACTTATCATTAAATTTAATGTCACATATAAAAATCCAATAATCTAATATACTAGAATAAAATACCTATACATACATATACATGGATTGAGCAACTACTTATTTTTAGACTCCTTTGTTTGAGAAATTGTAGATTATTATTTCTATATTATGTTGTATTAATAATTTCCTGAGCATTCTGCACATTTTCCCGTGAAAGGGTCAGAATTTGCAAATAACTGAAGTGAGCGAAATAATTTAGATTCCAGACGTTTCAGCGGTATTTAAACACGAAATGGTGAAATATCTTAATTATTTCTAATAAACTCCACTGTGACTTGAGGCTTTTAAATGCATCAGAATTTCCATAATTTATTTAATGTTATCGGCCAAAGAGTTACGCAATGTATGATTACTAGCTGATGCTGCAACTTAGGTCACGTAGATTTTATGATCTTTACATTTAAAAAATCTTCGATTAAATCGACTTCTGACTTGTCCAGAAGTTGAATTCTTGCAGTTGAAATGACAATGATGGAAAAACAAAGTCGCTTTCTGCTGTCTGTTCTTATTTATGCTTAGATCTTTAAAAGTAGGCAATGGATTTCGATGCGGTTTTTTTAATAGGGTGATTTATAAGGAAGGTTTTTAAACACGTGCAAAGCCAGAGCGGGTCGCTAGTATATAGCCATAAAATTAATATAAATATTTTGTTTTATTCAAAATATATTTGTTCAAATACGTACTATGCAATAAAGTACTTTACATCTACTCTGATGTATTATATAAAAACTACACAATGCGAAACGAATTCTAGTCTAGACTAAAGTCTATTATTGTTTAGAAATCCTGCGTGAGGTACAAATTATATAACTCCCAAGGCCACAGACTATCCAATCTACAAAATGCCACTCAGAAACGACAAAGAACCCAGAATATACCCGTACAATAATAAAGCAATTTAACAAAAAAATGTTTTCGAAACAACAAATTACTAACGTCTGAATGCTTTCAAAAAGCCGCTCCTGCAAAAATAACACAATTAATCCACGGGAATTCCATTATTATTATAAGTTTAAAATGAATCGGCCATATTGAAGTTTACAAAGGAATATCTTCTTCCAGCCGAGTGACCTTTGAGTAGTGTTGAGGCGAAGGCACAGGAGACAGCGATTGTTAATAATTATACTGCATTAAAAGAGAAAAAATATAGAGAAATAAATTTCAGTAAAATAAGGAGACACTTATTGTTCATAATTATGCACATTATACAAAATTAATAAATTTTGGTGATAGTTAATTTGACATTGAAATATGATGGCGTGATAACTTTCTTAAAGACTCACGAAGACAATTTGTTTTTGCCATTTAATAAAAATCTAATTTTAGTTGTTGTCTACTAAGTATTCTATTATTTATGCAAATAAAAAGGGAAGGTACTGTAGCGAATAGTCTAATGTCTGAAAACAATGTATTTTTCTATACCATATAAATTTTCTTATTAAAAACTGGTAGGACCATCTAAAATCTATACATATAATAAAATTGTAACTGAGCTATGTCTGTACATGGGAGATATTTAAGAAACAAATATATAGGGGCTCTTCATAGGGCCTATAGAAGCCAAAACCATAGTTTTTAGAATTTTTGTCTGTCTGTATGTTTGTACTGGCATCACACAAAAACTATCGAACGGATCTGAATGAAATTTGGCACAGCGATGGACGATGACCTAGAATAAAAGATAGGCTACTGTTTATCCCGGAAAAATATACGGTTCCCGAGTGATATAATTTATTGTACCAGTACTAAGTAATCTACGCGGACGAAGTCGCGGGCATTAGCTAGTCGTAAATAAAGACAGGCATTTGCAAAGTTGTCGGAAGCTGTTACTAAAGGGTTACGTTTTATTTTTACTTAATACGAATTATACGCTGTAATATTATGACTTAACCCACACACAAGCTAGGGTTTGATACAATACATGCGTTTTGCACACGAGTAGTTTCATTCCGTAATATCGACTAGAATAATTTATTTACGCACAATGAGACCACCTCGTGTTTAAGGGGCGATCTTGAACTAGAAGTAATGTGATATTAATAACATTTAAAAGAAATCGAATGTTGCATTTTTTATTTGGAATATTTTGTACCACGTGTGAAACTTACTATTTTGTGTAGTTTATATTTTATTAAATATTTAATAATATTAAAATTAATCTGTTTGAATTTCAAAATACAATATTATATAGCAAAAATGAAAACGAAGACGTTATTTATTTTTTTAACTAAATATTTGATTTCTATGAAATTATCTTGAATTTTATTTTAGTAGAATTATATTTCACGGTAAACTTTATTTTCTGCATTTTTATGAGAAATTGGCACAAGAATGACAATATTTGTTACACAAAAAGGTGATTTTTAGAAACCAACTCTATTTCTAAAGTTAATTTAATACATGAAACAATTTATGAGGAAATAAATAAAATTTTGTCCTCCAAAATTCGGTAAGGAGATTTACTATTAAATTATACGCTCTACATATTTTCAGTCAGTTTTTGTTAAATTGAACGAGCTTATTTTTGTACATAAACATAGTTTTATAGACAGATGTTTTTAGGCGTCTTTGGAGAAAAAACTTAAAAATTAAATTCTCCAAAGTCGGCAACGAGCTTTTGATACCTCTGGTATTACAAGCATTCATAGGCTGCGGTGATCGTTTTACATCACGTGTGCAGCATGCTAGTTTGACAATTTCTTTGTATAAAAAAAAACTCATAAACAGTTAAATACTGTTTAGAATAACTAGAAATTGATCAACACGAATAAAAAAAATTTATACACAATCACATGTTATCAAGAATAACAACATTTCTAAAATGACACTTTATGGGATAATGCCAAGCCAAATCCAACAAATTGTTGACAATTGTTCACTACCATCTGATGTTAAACCCCTAATCAGCTGTGCGATCTATTTTGTAAGTGGAGTCCGATAACAAATATTACCAATGATTCGAAATTCGGGGGCCGAATCGACCATATTAGTTGATTAATGACGAGCTCCGTGGTGTAACGGTTAACGTACTTGACCGATACTCAGGAGGTCCCGGGTTCGATCCGCGGTCAGGTCATGAAGGAAAATGACCTTTTTCTGATTGGCCTGGGTCTTGGATGTTTATCTATATACAAATGAATCAAATATAACGGATTTTATCGCG
>JADGIL010048186.1:405-12606 GCA_020352625.1 Cactoblastis cactorum
CAAACTGTGGAACGAACTGCCTGTAGCGGTATTTCCTCACACATATGACATTGGAACCTTCAAGAAAAAAGCTTATAAATCCCTGAAAGGCCGGCAACGTTTCCGTGATCCGCCGGGTGTTGCAGGTGTCTATGGGCGGCGGTGATCACTTAAGATCACATGCCGTGCCTGCTCGTTTGCCTCCCTCTTTTATCTTAAAAGTATCAGTGGAAGGGCAGGCCAAGGGGTGAACCGCCTGAGGCCGGCACGCGGTCCCCCAGATTCCTATTCCATTAGGTGTCGCCGCGGCGCGCAATTTGCAAATGAAAACAACTTATTGAAATTCTTTCTCGGGTCCGCGCGCCGCCCTCGCCATTGCTTCCACGTTATTCGAGATCGAATTGGTTTGACAATGGAATTTCTAAATTATAGTTATTATCATACAGAAACGTCGTACTCCCTTGCAGCGAGATGGTTCCTTCGCTTGCGAATTTTTGATCAAAACGCAATATTACAGGCAATATATGAAAAAATAAAGAAAACTGTTTAAATAAATACAAAATTTGACAGAACAGAAGAGTAACTGATAAACTTGCACAAAAAATCTTAAGAAACAAATTGCAGTACGCAAGTAAAATCAGGGGTACCGCCCCCAAAACATCATAAACTAAGGTACAATGTTCTCAAAAATTATGAGCGTGCCATAAACAAGGAGGAAAATGCTAAAAAAGAGGCCGCCGTCCAATCATTTGCGGTATTTTGCATAAATTACTGTGGCGCAGTGTACGGGTAGGAGATTTCTGAAAAATAAACGGGCTTATAAATGAACAGCGGCGGCCGCATGCAAACAAACGCCATTATATGCTAATGGTACGTGCGTAAACCCCCTGCTGTAGTTTCCAATTCGTGCACCGTTGAAGGCGCCCAAAATTGACCACAACTAAGACACATTGGCATATCATTACAAATCCTTTTAAATGAGTAACATTTTTTATATATTATTATTCACTCTACGTCTTATATATTTCACTCATTATTAGAGAAAAGCATTATCTATGCTTCTATACTGATATTTTAAAGAGGTAAAGTTTGTAACTTTGGTTATTTGTATGTTTGTAAGGGCAAATCTTCGGAAATAATGAAAATTCTTTCACAGTCAGTATTTTACGCACAACGAACTGGGCAGGGGTCGGGTAGTAAATAATAAAAGGAAAACGGCATACCTTTTATGGCTGAGATTTTTTGAAGGCACAGATTTCCGTAAGTAGTACAGTGAACAGCACATAGACCTACCCAAATGTATTGAAAATTCACCACCGTTACCATGGCATAGGAAAGATACCTCGTACTTGGTGTGAAGTTGACTGTACGCAGGTATATTTCCGTATAAATATGTGCAACAATTTCAAAGTTATCTTGTTTTGTTGAACCTAGTTAGTTGTTGTCAAAATTTCTATTTGCGCAATCCTTACCTAATAAAATAATCTTCGTTTCAAATCTATCGTCTAGACTGCAGATGAAGGGAAACTTGACCGCGGATCAATATCTTTAAAGGGTTTCGAAATTGTAGATCTGTACGAGATTAATAATTTCTTTCTGGCATTAAAATTTATACTTACATATACAATATCTCCTTACGGGGTAGACAAAGTCGTGAGACTTGAAGGCATCGCTTACTAAATGACGGGTTGACTTGAATAATTTTATCTATACATATAATAAAATTGTAACTGAGCTATGTCTGTAAAATATATAGGGGCTCTTTATAGGACCTGTAGAAGCCAAAACTATTATTTTTAGAATTTTTGTCTGTCTGTATGTTTGTACACGCATCACACAAAGACTACCGAACGGATTTGGATGAAATTTGGCCCAGAGATGAACTACGACCTAGAATAAAAGATAGGCTACTTTTTATCCCGAAAAAATGTATGGTTCCCGAGGGATATAATTTTTCGTAAAATCTACGCGGACTAAGACGCGGGCATTAGCTAGTATTTAAATAACTTTCAAGTCAAAGGAATGTTTAAAACCTTGTTAGATGCGATTTATAATCCATTTTACGACTGCAAATATTATTTAAGTATTTTCGGTTGGTAAGAATGTTGCAAACGAACCATTAGGTGGAAGCATACACACGAGTGGACAAAATAAAATGTTTACAGAATGAACATGAACTTTAGATCCATGAATTCTGCCCTTTTCAACTTGAACGCCGGCAACGCTTCTGTCACCCCGCGGGTGTTGCAGGTGTCTACGAGCGGCGGTGATCACTAAACATCACGTGACCCGCCTGCTCGTTTGCCTCCCTCTTACATGAAAAAAAAGAACCTTTCTCTACTTCGACCACATTTACTGATGTAACAGTTTTTTGAACCACCTATCGCAAAATTTGTTACTCTGCTTATTGTAATCATTAATAACAAAATCGTTAAGTATTCCTTTGAACTATTTATATTTTAGAATGGAGGGGTTGATACGCGACGAGTCGAAATTACCCGGAATACAGCCCCCATAAAACAAGAGTGATTATACCGTCGTACATGTTTAGCATCGAGGCATTTATGTACCTACATTGACCGTACTCGAAAAGGCGAATGGGCAGTAATGCGTCATACTGTCCTCAATAATAATTTTACTTCATAATAATATATTTACATCATTTTCGTCATAATTTCCTTCTATTCAAAATCATAGAATAGTGGTATGTATAGTGGTATGGAGCCAATACTAGTAGTGGTATGGTGCCACTACTTGTAGTGGTGTGGAGCCAGCTGCAGGCTTATATTTAGCCTGTAGCACGAATGGGCCGGCTCGTCCGAGGAAGTACCACACTCCCACCATTTGGAGAGGGCGGAGGTTTTTTACAGGCCGGCAACGCTTCTGTAACCCTGCGGGTGTTGCAGTTGTCTATGGGCGGCGGTGGGCACTTAACATCTCGTGAGCCGCCTGCTCGTTTGCCTCCCTCTGACATAAAAAAAAAAAGATTTACATATATTGCAAAAATGTACATGACTTTTTATCGACGTCCATATTTCCGGTTTCATATACATATATTTCACATTTGTATTTATCGGTTTTGAAAAACATGAATTTAATAAGCTTAGCAAAAAGCGCGCCAATGTATCTATTAAGAACTAGCTAATGCCCGCTACTTCGTCCGACCAATGGATACTATAATATCTTGTTACAATAAATTATCCATACATTTTTCCGGGATAAAAAGTAGCTTATCTTTTAATCTAGGTCCATCACTGTTCCAAATTTCATCAAGATCACCAGACCAGATTGTTGTGTGATGCGCTACAAACATACAGACTGACAGACAGACAAACAAAAATTCTAAAAACAATCGTTTAGGCTTCTATAGGTCCTATAAAGAGCCCCTATATATGTTTTTCTTAAATATCTCCCATGTACAGACATGGCTCAATTACAATTTTGTTTTTCTTTTTAAGACAAAAAATCACACAAACGAGTTAGCCCCAAACTAAGTTCGAGACTTGTATGATTACTATATTTTATAATAAATACATATACAGATAAACATCCAAGACCCAGGCCAATCAGAAAAAGATCATTTTCCATCATGACCTGACCAGGGATCGAACCCGGGACCTCCTGAGTATTGGTCAAGTACGTCCCGTTACACCACGGAGGTCGTCAGATATTATATGTATAGATAATGACCACGTATCGGCAAACGAAGGAAAAATGCTACAATTATCATGAATGTAGTCTAGCGATACTGTCAGCCCCAGGAAAATGCAGGAAACAAACTCTTCTAATCTACTATTATCTACGTGAACTTGTCCTGCTGGTATTATAGATTATGACGCCTTTCAAATCAAAGTCTCTCCAAAATTAATAGCACCATCCATTAGGCATCGCATTTAGCTGTAACCAGACTAAAATAACACGGTAAGCACCCAGGATATCTGGTCGACAGTCGTAAAATAGTTTTAGTAGTCGCAGTGCAGACACTAAGCCTTAAGGCTGCGTTTCCACAGATGTGCGATGAACTAATAGAATCACTTCATTTCCCTAGCCTTAATTAGCACAGCTTAGGTGAAAAAAGTTTAGCAAAGCGAAGTCAAGTAACTATACAAGCGTTAGGGGCGTTAGGTTAAATGTTAGGTTGTTACCAGACCAAGCGATCGATCGTTAATAGACGGTGTCGATCGACATCGACCGAAGTCTTCGATTGGTCTAGTAGGAACTATAGAGCCAAATCGTTTATACTAAACAAGCAAGAAATGTAATGGTGTTACTTAGACCAATCGATTAATCTTTAATAGACAATGTCGATCGACTACCGAAGCCATCGATTGGTCTAAAACGATCTATCGATTGACATCGACCAAAGACATCGATTGGTCTAAAAGGAACTATCGATCGACGTAGACTAATCTATTCAACCATCGATTGATGCCGCCTATCGACGATCGATTGGTCTGCTGACATTCTAATTGCGAGGAATGTGTTGTGCCGCTTGCGCCGCTGCGCTCCCGCTACACCTCACCCTTTTGCCCAAACATTTCACAGCTTCGCAACGAGTCTCGTACCGAACATTAATGCGCATTTGCACAGCTCCACTACACGTCCTCGTTATTCTGTGTTATGGAGCTACTACTTTGTAGTATTATGCAGCCACTACTTGTAGTGTTGTGGAGCCTGCTACTTGCTTTGTTAGCCTGCAGCATGAATTGGTCGGCTCGTCCGGGGAAGTACCACAGTCCCACAGAAGACCGACGCTTGAATGGCGGCTATCAGACGCCATGCTCCGTCCGGTTAGTGGGAGAGCCGGGGGCCCTACTTCCCCGCCCTCCCCATTTGGGAAGGACGGAGGTGTTTTATAGGCCGGCAACGCTTCTGTAACTCCGCGGGTGTTGCAGTAGTCTATGGGCGACAGTGATCACTTCACACATCTCGTGACTCGCCTGCTCGTTTGCCTCCCTCTGACATAAAAAAAATACATTTCCCTAGTACATCTTTGGTGGAAACGCAGCCTTAAGAAATACGTAACATGCTGGCATACTAAATCGATTATCGTACGGTTATTCTGGTATCGGAGACGGGGTCGTAATACAAAAATAATTTATTAGTCATAAAACAAGGAATGTTACAAGTAAAAAGGATTGATCAAACGTTTTGATGTCGAAAGGTGGGCTCCGCGACTGATGCCACTCGACCTAGTTCTGACCTTTCAGTTTTAAAATAGGCTAATGATAGCTTTATTTGAGTACAATAGATGAAACAGAGACAGATTTTCTGGCAAAGATACGTGTTCGTACGTATGTACGTTCATTCGTGAGCAAGAAAAGATATAGTCAAATAAATAGATCAAATCAATGATAAAAAGATGCCTAACTGATGGTAAAATTAATGAAAACTAAATTACATTGGTGTTTTCAAATTCCCACGAGTATTTATTGCATACATATTATTAGTGTAAATAATATTAAGACTTACAATTTGGTATATGTCAGTGAATGGAAAATATAAAACTCCAAGCTTACCTGAAACAAAGTAAAAATACAAATAAATAAATGAAATTTAATCACGAAAGTCTCTAATAACATTAATGTTTTAAATCATTAGAAAATAATATTTTACCAGTCCTATTAGTCCAGCAATAAGAATGGTTTTTTAATGGACGCATTGGTAAATTGATTGTGCAATATTTGTAGCCAGATAAACAAGCACACATATCTCAGATTTTGCAATGATCGTCAAGAACGCTAAGATAAGTTGTACAATTAAAACGTCATATTATGAAACACTAGATAATGCCCGCTACTTAGTCCGCTACCAATGGATACTATAATATCTTGTCAGTCTCATGCTCGGTTACAATAAATTATAACCCTCGGGAATCGTACATTGTTCTGGGATAAAAAGTAGCCTATCTTTTAATCTAGGTCATAGTCCATCGCTATGCCAAATTTGATCCAGATCTGTTTGGTAATTTTGATATGATGCGCGTATAAACATACAGACAGACAGACTGACAAAAATTCTAAAAACAATCGTTGTGGCTTCTTACGTTCTATATAGAGCCCCTATATACATATGTTTCCCTTAAATATCTCCCAAGTACAGACTTAGCTCAGTTACAATTTTATTATATGTATTGATTTTCTTTTTACTCGGTCTATATATAAACAAACCGGTTTACTGTTTAGATATACAAGCCCCTAAGTCAAGTGTATTTCAGGAAGAATGGTTAATTTATTTATATTACCTAAATTGGGTGTTATTATATTATTATGGTCATAAAGCGATTACCAGCGGTGTTATTATAAATATTATTATGGCCAGATAAGCGATTATCATACAGATATAAATGTAAAAAATAATTATGTACTGTTTCTGGGTACCTTCACGATCCAATGCATTGACACCGTCCCGATATTTTAACAGCTGGTTTAAAGCTTTTGCTACTTTCTTTGTTAGGTTCGGGCTTTCTTCAAACAACACACGTGAAAGTGTCTTCATAACGATTGCTGTGAAATATGAATTTGGGGCCATTTTTGTTATTTGTGACGGATTGGACGACGAAACGGTGACCAAGGTTTTCAAATTGTAGGTCCCAATTTTCGACAGACAGTTACAAGCTTCGATAATTGTCTGGAACAAACTTTATTTTATAAAAATTATGCTATTTAACGAACCTCGGCAACTAAATATATAATTCATTAGATTTATGTATTGACCTGCGGCTACGCTCGCGTAGCTTCAAAAGGACCACTTGGAATTTTGAATGCATTTCCAGTTTCAATAGTAAAATACAAAACCTATTAGGTATGTATTTGTAGAAATTCCGTACATGTCCTTAATTTGTACCTGTCGTATTATCTAATATAAGATCACCTTTACTGACTCGTTGCAGGTCTCTAAGACGAACGTCAAAATTTTTTCATATTAAATTTATATTTCCAGAAAAGCTTAATACAATCTTGAACCGACTTATTTACCCCTTTAGGGAAGATAATTTTCAAAAATCCTATCCTAATTCTCACTTCCGTCACTTTTATACGGGACTAAATTGGTAAACATTGTTTGAGCCATAATTATGAAGTTTAAATTATACAGTTTTCTACCATTTACCAGCGTCAAAGAGGATTTGCCTCTTTGTAGAAACATACATAAACATGTTTAAAGTACCTTTTTATCTGTAGTTTTAGTCAGAATATAGCTTAAGGAGTAAATTATCTGGTGTATCATGCTGGATTCACAGTTTTCAGAAAACCCTTTGCCATCTATTTCGTTGCACAGATAATTCACAAATTTTTGATTATTTTTTAAAAATATATGCATATTTACAAGAGTTTCGTGGCTGAAATAAAATAAAATCATTATTGACAATGTAATATATGTATAAGTGTGCAAGAGTTTTATACAACTGGAGAGATTAACATTACCTTGGACATTTCAAACTAGCTTTGTGTTGTTTTAGTTTATAGCAAAACTGTAAATTCGACGCGCATAAAACATTATCCACGGTTCCCTGAGATAGAGAACTGATAAAGTCTACAACATCTTCACTGTCATTCAGACAGCCTTTAAGATCCTCCACAAGATAACTGAGCAACGAAGAACATTCTTCTCGAAATCCTTCTTCGTTTTTTATCACTAAAACTGACAGCAGATGTGACGCTGCATCTCGAAGGTGAGTAACCTTTTCCGGTAAATACGTTTTTAAAATCAAGTGCAACGCTTTCGCCAATACTTTCACCTCCCGTTTGGCAACAGAATCCTTTATCGCTTGTGTAAGACTATTGCACACAAAATTACATATAAATGCATCAGAGGGATGCCCCAAAGGAATGTTTTCAACAAACGTTACAAATGCGTGCAGAGCTAATACTTTGAATTCAAAAACGTGTTCCTTCAATATGTTGTCCCACAGTTTGAAAAGTGCTTTTAGTACAGCAACTGCCTGATTTTCACAGAGATACTGCATAATGTTTTCATCTGTTAACTCCTGAAAAAATAGAAAATAAATAATGTGAGACTAATCGTGAGACTAACCGTGAGAATAATCATTATCCCAGCGTTTTAACGTTGCATTTCTAGCAGTGTCGCGTCAGAGCCCGTGAGCCGCTACCTAAACTAGATTATATTTATTTGGACAGGTTATTAGTTTCTAAACAGCGGCCTCTCCAAGCCACGCCAGATAGCGTATGGGACTCATAATGCCTAATCAATCATGCAACCCTTCCGAGCACGAAACCTTTTCACATTATGGGAACTTTCATGCCGTAACGACAGTATTAATTTAAAAAAAACTTACGCCAAAATACACTAGTATTGCTGAAAATATAGTTTTGGAATAATAGAATGTTTCAGTGCGATACGGAAGTTTCAATTGGAACATGTTGCCCGCCTCTCGCGCGTCGCTCAGATGTTTTGCCGCCAAGAACAATAGTTCTGCAACGTTTTCTTCGAACAAATTACTCCACTTCTCATTCTCAAGAACTTCTCTTGTTAGTTGGAACATTTTGTTTGCATTGGTCCGTAATTGCTGGTAGTTCGGTGTTATCGTGCCTGCTTGTTCTATATCATACTTTTCGACGACGACGTACGGCAAACATAGTACCATAAAATTGCAAAAACATTCCTAAAAATTCAAAGTCTTCATTATTATAATAAACTAAAATTTATAATTTACTTGGAAAATTTATGGTACAGGATGGTTAATCTACTATAATAAAACTGTAACCGACCCATGTCTGTACATGAGATATTAATGAAAAATCTGACTATATATTTGTACGCGCATCACGCAAAAACTACTTGATAGATTTTGATGCGGTTGTCACAGATTTATTGAAGAGAGTCTAACTTAAAATATAGCGTTGGGTTACGAAACTAAGATATTTACAATAGTAGTTACGCACGGACGACGTCGCGGGCATAAGATAGTATCTAATGCGTTTCGCTTGCACGGAAAGCCTAGATAGAAAAGACACAAAATAGATGTTCCTTTTGATTATGGATAAAGAATTACAAATTTTTTTCAAAGTATCTCGACATAAAATAACCAATATCAATTTACAAAATTATGAATAAAATTACCTCAAAAATGGCCTTGTCAGTTTTATTCAAAGCGTTTTTCGTTTCTTTCAACACTTCACTATTGTAAATATTACCGTTTTTGGCCCATAGCAACTCTGTAGATATAAGCCACCTCATATGCTTCCTAAGAAATAATTGTTTATTTTCCATTCCAAATAAAGTTATCGGTAAATCGTTCATGGAGTATTTTTTGAGGAACCAAGAATTAAGAACATTTAGTATATTATTATTTAAATGGTCATTAATATCACATTTGTTGATAGAACGCGATATAATGTTCAACACTTTCTTTACAAGATTTTCATCCAATGCTTTTTCCTTCTGTATTTCTAGAACAGATGTTACTATTTTATGTATCAATGTGTTCTTAGTTTGAGCTAATGCCAAGTAACTGTGAAGTAGAGTAGCCGTCCTGTTTGCAGATTCGTCTCTCACTAGGAGTTCTTCGTTTTCTGGCACCTGAAATATCAGATGTAAAACATAATATTATTGTACTTCACATACATAATTTTTAAAGATGCACCGATTAGGCATTTGCCTCGAATAACCGAATACTATTCGGTTTAAGTTGCACCGAACCGGATATTCGGCCGAACTATTCGGTGTATTATTTTATTGTTTTGTACGTTACTCATACGCGTCGCTGCTAGTATTTGACTTGAGGTTTCAAAATAATGTTGATTTAAATATTATTTGCTTTACTCAACACACTCTTCATGGAACTTTGTATTAATATAACGTTTTGTCCTTCTTTTTTATACTGTGATGAGTAGCCAAAGTAGAAAATATAACTACTCCACCATATTACATTCGGCATTAAAACCGAATTATTCGGCCGAAAACACATAGTGAAATAGATGCTAAATACGCCGAATACCAAACGAATATTCGATTCATCTCTAATAACTTCATTATTATTTTGACTCCAAATATATGCCTCCCTCTTTCATAAAAAAAAATTAAATACATACGTCTAAAATGAATATGTCCGTCAAGCCAGACATATGTTGTTCAATCTCTCTTTCAGAATAATCAACTAACAATAATTTTAGGGTGTAGATGCAATACAATCGTAGACAATGGGCGTCTTTCTTTGTTCCATCAATAACTGCTGTGACAAAATAGTCTTCATCTAACCGACCATCACCGCCGTGCTGCCTATTCAACACGACTATACGGGCAGCACATTTATAAACCAAAGCAGCCACTTTTGGTGGGTAATATAAGTTCCCGCATCTCAATAAATATCCTTTAATCATTATGATGCAATTCGGTCTAATACTATCGTAAGTCCAAATTCTATCGATGAGTAACCAAAATATTTTAAGCAATCTTCCAGTTTCTTTTGAATCTTGAAACTTGTGTCTACATATGAACATCATTACTGAAAATATTTCATCTAAAAAAGAAAATATTTAAATATTTTATATTATATTTTTATTTTATATTATATAATCGAAATACCAAAGTTATAATAGATGAAAACATTCGAAATTAAATATTTGTACTTATTATTATTTAGATTAAGCTCAAACAATGAAAACAAACCCGTACCTAACGGAGGATCTTCAACTGAATGATCACTTAATAGTTCAATGCATCTGAAAATACACTGAACATCCCAATATGAATTAAAGTCGTACAGCTTATAATCTAGTATCAAATCCAATAGCTCAGTTCTGTAATTTGCAACTTTTCGGCAGTAAGCAGCAAGCAAAAGGATACAATTGCATTTCAATGCTGACAAACTTGATTCATTATCATCGTTATCTAAATCTTCCTCCAGTGAATTCTCTTTATTTACGATGCTATTGACGCAATAAAAGAAATGTTCATCTATATGTTTTCTTATTTCAATACTCAGTAGAGAATTGTATTCATACATTAGGATGCCATGAACACTTTTCAATAATTTTATTTTATTTAAATTATTGCAATCGCTCTTCAGTGTATTCATAACACTGGCATACATCACTCGTAAAGACGTTTTTATCACAGTATACAACTGAGTTTCTTTTATTTCTTCTTCAGAAGCGAATTTGTAGTACAATATAAGATCGATATAATCTAGTACAATTTTTAAAAAATTAATGAAGTCTTGTGGATTGCTGCTATTTGCTTTCATGTTTTGGACATGTTCCGTTGTTATTATTGTCAAGAATTCACAAATAATATTGCCAATCCCAACGTGATATACGTAAAAATTTGATTTTGTATTAGCTTCTGTTTGTGGTTGTTGTTTGTTAATATCTTGGATTCCAAATTCACTGAAGAGTATATTTTTTTCAATTGAATCGAAAATCATGTTATGCACGTTGTCGTCGTTATTATTTATACTTAGAGCTATCATCTCTTGCTCGGTGCTGATATTATCTTTAACAATCAACCGTAGCATTAACTCTCTAGCTTGTGCGGCGTCTACGCAACTCATTTCCCCCTGTTTAAACCAAGTGAAGAAATTCAATCTCTCCTCGAAGGTGCCACATTTATTGAAAAATCTTTGCAAAAACCTATTCAATGTCTCCACGCTGTAACTATTGACTGGCATACTACCGTCAAAATAAAGTTTTAATAGCAGTTGAACATTCTGATATTTCAAATCAGTGCTAGTCAACAGCAACTGCATAAGTTTATGTGTGGGTTTTTGTAACGAATTCACTGCTACTGAATGTCTGTAAGTAAACAGGTCTACTCAATAAAAAGATATAAAAGTTGAAATAGTAAAACAAAACATTGAAAAAAAAATAGATATGAACACATTACTATTTCACTTCAGTTTCAGTATACTTATATTACACCTGATTTTGTTTTGTAGTTAGTATAATTTAAATATTGCGAGTTCTCTTTTAAACCTTACATGCATACCTTACACAAGTATTCCACAACAAAATAAAGTTATCATTCCTTTTCTTCACATCATCCACATGCTGTGATAACTCCTTTACAGATAACAAAATCAAGTCAGTGAAACTGTCCCAATCAATGATACTGATATTGTTGGTAATAAAATTGTTCAGAGTGCTCAATAACAATAAAAAATCGGATGTTGCAACTCTGCCGCCATATTTCTTACAATAATATAGAATAACACCAAGCCTGGAAAACGTTGTTAATAATACTTACAAATATAAATATTAGTAT
>JADGIL010048268.1:0-12819 GCA_020352625.1 Cactoblastis cactorum
GAAGTACCACACTCCCACAGAAGACCGACGCCTGAATGGCGGTTATCAGCCGTCATGCTCCGTCCGGTGAGTGGGAGAGCCGGGGACCGAACTTCTTCGCCCTCCCCAAATGGGGAGGGCGGAGGTTTTTTACAAGCCGGCAACACTTCTGTAACCCCGCGGGTGTTGCAGTTGTCTATGGGCGGCGGTGATCACTTAACATCTTGTGACCCGCCTGCTCGTTGGCCTCTCTCTGACATAAAAAAAGGATTTCCTGTGTTGTCTTTTTTGGCATGTCGTTATAAATAAAAGCCCTTTCAAATTCTTAGAATGAAAAAGGTTTCTTTTTTGTATCTAATATAAATAAAGGAATTAAAATCGGCTAATTAGTTTATCGTCTCGAGTCGGACTCGCAGACGAAAGGTTATATTTTAAAAATATTTCAGGGTTTATATACAACAAATGCGATTGTTTAGCTGTTTTATATTAAAAGCTAGCTAATGCTCGCGACTTCGTCCGACCAATGGATACTATAATATCTTGTCAGCCCCTTGCTCGTTTACAATAAACTATATCGGGAACCGTATATTTTTCTGGGATAAAAAGTAGCCTATCTTTTAATCTAGGTCATAGTCCATCGTCGCGATAAATTTCATCCCGATCTTTTTTAGGTAGTTTTTGTGTGATGCGCGTACAAACATACAGACAGACAGACAGACGAAAATCCTAAAAACAATTGTTTTGGTTTCTATAGGTCCTATAAAGAGCCCCTTTATACATATGTTTCATTTGAATATCTCCCAAGTACAGACATAGCTCAGTTACAATTTTATTATATGTATAGATGCTAAGGAACCCTTCGCATGACGAGTTTCAATTAAAAATTTCCGGTCAATTGAGAACTCTAACGATGTTGTTATATACAAATTTTGTAGCTATCGTAATTTGAACATATACTTTTGTGATGACGTCATAATTTTATTTCGACAATACGTACAGATAAAATAATAAATTATAAAAAATAAATTGTTTATTGACTCAATACAGTTGATGACACAATCGAAAATGAAATCAATCATTGTAACCTCCTTCTGCCGCAGTCGGGTAAAAATATCATTGTTAAAAAACAATTTTAATGTTACGTAAACTGTGAAGGATTCCAACTCAATTTGTCCGTATTGCATTTCGATTGTTATTAATTTGCGACACGACGAAGTCCAATCAATTTGTTTACGTCAGTTAAAATATTGACATATTCAGAGAGAATTGCAGGTATTTTTAATCTACATCAGTTTTTAACTCCCGACGCAGAAAGAGGGGTGTTATAAGTTTCATTTGTGCGTGTAATTCTGTCTGTGGTAATAGCTCACAAACGGGTAAACCCATTTGGATCATTCTTTATTTTTGTTAGTTTGACTTATCGAGGATGTTTTTAGCTTTGTTTTTACCCCCAACGCAAAAAGAGGAGTGTCGTGAGTTTGACGAGTGTGATTTGTTATTTTATATCAGGCTTTTTTTAATTTTTTTTTTATTTAATTACTTGTTAATTACGTTGTTTTATTAGCGTCTATATTTTTAATATTACATACATACATATGATCACGGATATGAGGGAAAAGAGTGTGAATGATTTTGTGACGAGTGACAGAGGAGTATGGAAGAGTAAGACATACTGCTCCGACCCCAAGTAACATGGGAGCAGGGCAGGCAGATGATGATGATATCACGCCTTTTTCCCATAGGGGTAGGCAGAGACTACATTCTTCCACTTACTGCGGTCTATATTAAATTGAAAATTTTGCATACAAATTGTTTTTCCTTGATTCTACCCTCCAGATTTAGAAAAACTTTACTTCCAAGCTTCTCTGGGAGCGAATTAATAACAAATAATATGCCAGTTGTCACTCTTCCCGCATATATTGCAAAAGTCAATCAAAGAAAAGGGTTTAAAAGAGAGTATTCATTCATTTATATCTCATTGGCACTCAATAGCCCATTCTAACTAAGCGTGTCATTTGTCTCGCGACTGTTGGCTCTGTCTTCCCCGTAAAGGACAGACGTGATACTTTATCTGTAGAAGATAATTTGTATATTTCAGTTAATATAATTTATTAGTGGTTGGAGCTAGATGCTTCCTTTTTTAGCCTGCAGCATGAATGGGCCGGCTCATCCGGGGAAGTACCACATTCCCACAGAAAACCGACGCCAGAATGGTGGTTGTTTATAGGCCGGCAACGCTTCTGTAACTAAGTTGCAGTTGTCTATGGGCAGTGGTGATCACTTAACATCGTGTGACCCGCCTGCTCGTTTGCCTCCCTCTGACATAAAATCATTTCAGTTATTACAAACTCATATATATGAAAATCAAAAGCTAAATAATTACAGTCACTTTTTGTAAACTATTTTCAAAAAAAATCGAATCAAAAAATGGAGAAAACTTTGAAAGTAAAGAATGGTAGCCATTTTCTTTCACTGACATATGTGCAGGCTTAGCAAGAGTAATAGCGCAGTTAGCTTTTAGAAAGCTCTGGGTCGAAGTTCGATGCTCGTGATCTTTGATAGTAATTAATTAAGCTTCCACGAACATTGAGTAAGCTTTTAAAAGATTTCTAGTTTCATTTTGACAACATTTATGCTAAGATTGCGACGACTTAAGTATATGGTGTAGCCGTAAACGTGACTACCCAGGAGATCCCAGGTTCGATCCCCGGTCGAGTCATGATGAAAAAGGTCTTTTTCTTATTGCCCTTGGATGTTTATGTTTCTTATATAATGTAGTATCGTTTGGATGAAATTTTATAGTGATATAGGTTATACATCAGAACAGCATACAGACTGCAGACCAAATTAAACGCGAGCGACGCTGCGGGCAAAAGCTAGTATAGGGACAAATCACACAAATTAAGTTAGTCCCAAACTAAGTTCGAAACTTGTATTATGGGATACTAACTCAACGATACATATCTTAGATCTAGGCCAATAAGAAAAAGGCCATTTCCCATCATTATCTGACCGGGGATCGAATCCGGAAACTGCTGAGTATCGGTCAAATACGTTAACCGTTATACCACGGATGTCGTAAATCAATAAAAATAATGTGTTATAGCTTAACTCTTCCAGTGAAAATGAAATAGCATAAAATTTTAAACTGTATTTATTTAATACATACTTTATCGTTTTTCAATCCAATTGGTCCTATCATCGTTCTCTCAGACCACACGCCCCAAATATAATTTTTACAATTTATAATTATATTATCTACTATGTACAAGTTATTTACACTCAAAAAACAAATGCGCATCAATATTTTTTGTAACATTTCAATTGTGTATTCACTAATGTACATAGACAGGTAACAATATCTTTTCCCCACATGATTTCCTTAAAATAACTGAAATAATATGACATATGTCAACGTCAGTTTACTATGGAAACTAGAGCAGCGCCACAACGGTCGTTTTAGGTACTAAACTAGTTTTCATACAAAATTGACGAACACCATAACCATAGTTTTTCGTGCTAAAATACTGAAACAAAATAATTAAAAAATTGTAAGTTAACTGACTTACAAATTAAATTAGAAACCTTTTACACAAGACTTCATTATATTTTTGATGTGTGACGTAGATTGATTTTTTATTTCTTTGTAGGCAAATAGGCATGCGGATTGCCTGATCGAAAGCGGTTACCGCAGCATATGACATAGAAGCCCATTTCAAAATTACAAAAAGAAATTTAAATATCTATGTATACCAATATAATAAAATTATATATAAAGTATTTTAAAGGTAAAGGTAGTTTGTAACAATTATTGTTTGTTTACAAGGCCTAATCTTCGGACATACTGAACCGATCATAAAAATTCTTTCACAATCAGAAAGCTACATTATTCAGGAGTGCTATAAGCTATATTTTAACGTCCAACGTAGTGGGCACGGGTCGGCTAGTAACAAACAAAAATGACACCCTTTAAAAGTCCGAATAATAAAATTTTCTCTATTTGATAATAATTTAGTATACATCGTTAAATCACTATGGTAACATAATAAATACATTTGTAATTTTACAATTTTTATTTATCAACTAATTATTTACAAACTATGTATATCTATTTTATATATTTTCATGAACCAAGCTGTAGTATGGAAGTTTACAAAATGCAGTTATTCATTAAAGCACCAATATTGAATACTATTATACAGGGGAACCTCTATAACTCGAAATAGAGGTAATTCGTTAAGTCGTAATCCTCAGTAAGTCGAAAATAATTTTTAATTTTTATTTTGTAGTGGTATGGAGCCTGCTGCTTGCTTTGTTAGCCTGCAGCATAAATGGGCCGGCACGTCCGGGGAAGTACCACACTCCCACACAAGACCAACGCCTGAATGGTAGCTATCAGCCGCCATGCTCCGTCCGGTGAGTGGGAGAGCCGGAGGCCCAACTTCCCCGCCCCGGTTTTTTATACGCCGGCAATGCTTCTGTGACCCCGCGGTTGTTGCAGTAGTCTATGGGCGGCGGTGATCACTTAACATCGCGTGACCCGCCTGCTCGTTAGCCTTCCTCTGACATAAAAAGAGAAAAATCCCTTCCGCTGAACCCCTAAATCCGCAATATCTCTAATTATTTAGACTTCCGCACTCGCACAAGACGTTATTTCCCTATTAGGTATTGATAGTACATATTTATACTTAAAAACTTGAAATTAAAAAAACAGACTCCGTAAGTCAAAATTAGTAAAATATAATGACGACTGGGAACTTGAAATTCCCAGAACTCATAGCAATAAAACCCAAAAGGAATGTTCGGGGCTTCTAATCTTTTGTTTGTAACTTGTACACGTGCAATGGATGAATGAATTAAAAATTCATTTAACTTTCTAAGTAACGCGGCTTTGTACCTTATGTTCTAAGGGCCTTGTGTTAAAATTTTAGTAAATCATTTGTATCTCGAAATTCTTGTCAAGTCGAAAACTCATTATCTCAAGTCGAGTTATCGAGATTCCAATGTATTTTTGAATAAATATTTACGTAAAAGCTGTATGTATCTATTTTATTATTTATTTTACTATTCATCATTTTTTTTTAAATTACCAATGCCTTTAAATAAAGGCATTGGTAATTTTTATGTATTTTTTATGTATGTAAATACATACATAAAAATATTTGAATAAAATCACAATGTTTCTATATTTGGTAACCATATGTAATGAAAAGGAACTATAAATAGTTTGCAATAAATTATTAAACAAAAAAGTACGTTTTATTGCACTCTACTAGATAAACAAGAAATAAAATTAATAATTAAGAAAAAAACCGACACTGTAAAAAAAAAAACACACGTCAAACTTACCCTCCTTTTTGCGTCGAGGATTAAAACATAGCTAAGAACATTATTCTCAATTAAGTCACCTTTCTAACAAAAAAAGAATGATCCAAATCGATTCACCCGTTTTGATGCTCAGACAGAATGACACACAGACATACACACGTCATAATTATAACACCCCTCTTTTTGCGTCGGGTGTTAAAAATAGTTTTTAATAAGATATCTATACATATAATAAAATTGTAACTGAGCTATGTTTGTACAGGAGAGATATTTAAGAAAAAAGTATATAGAGGACTTTGACAGGGGCTAAAGAAGCAAAAACTGTTGTTTTTAAATTTTTTGACTGTTTGACTGTGTGTTTGTACTCGCATCACACAAAAACTACCGGACGAAAATTGATGTGGTTTTCCCAGTTGTATAGTAGAAGGTCTGACTTAAAATATAGCTATAGGTTTCATCTCTACATCTGATAAAAATAGAACCTAAAACATGAAAATGTAATGGCCAATTTAAAATGGCTACCAAGTCTGTCGCCCCGTGTCACAGGGTTTAATTCTTCAAAAAACGGTATTGGCAATGAGCGACGTTCAAATCCTTACATCATTCAGTGTTCAGACGAATTCGACAATGACGTCAATTAATTAGGCAGATTACAAATTCAAAAACATATTTGTTTCCGACAAAGTCCAAAAAATCATTGCAGATTATTTATTTAAAATAAAATATTAGTTTAGAAGCTATGACGTTGAAGCTATGTTGATATGGTATGTCTAAAATAAAATTCAGGTCAACTAAATACAAGTAAGGACAAAAGTTAACATTTGCAAGCTTAGATTGTAAATAAATCCATATTGATACAGTTAAATCCCAATATAGGGTCTAAAAAATTAGTCCGAAATATTTTAAGGGCTAGTTATACTGGTAAATAGGAATCTATTTATTCATAACCAAATATGTATCATAAAATAAATTAGTACATACAGAACAAATAAAAACATTTCTATAGTTTTTATGATTATTGCTTCTGTGCGCAAACAAACTATCAATGATGGCGGCGAGGCGGCACGTACAAAGCAAAGCGGCGATGACCACAAAGATGCCGACAAGGGAAAGTCCATTCTAAATAAAAGTTGCAGTGGGGGCACGCAGAAATGATACAAATCAGATTTGACATGCGCAATTTTGTGTTCACGGAAAGTCAACATTTTTCGAAACTTTTCGACCCATGTGTCTTTGAGAAATTGTTCAGTTTGTCGGGTACGTACACTCCTCAAGATATTTCGGACTAATTTTTTACATTATGTATAATTGAAATGGTACTATTTCAATTCTTAATCAAAATAGTTTGTATAATAAATGAAATGATCTAAATGGTTAATTAAACGTAATAGTCTTGAGTCCAATTAAGAGTATTATTTGTTTTCTCATAATAATATTTAATGTAACACTATAGAAATACATTAAACATGATCTTATACTTGAGTGGCGTTGTCTCCCGAGTTTAGGAGAAACTGTTCAGTCACTTCACAAGAATTCCTCTTTCTCGGCCTAGGAGGAGGTTTAGGCGCAGTTCTGTTTCTTCCTAAGGTATTTACATTAACACTATACCCTACCCTCAAATCACGAATAGGATTCTTAATCAAACCTTCATTTTCCAGCATGACTTCCAATGGTCTTTGATCTGAGTTCTTCGAAAACCTATTACTTATAGCCATAGCTTGAAGTGCTAGCAATTGGTTATGTATATTTGGAGAGCTCAAACTATTTCTGGGTATAGTTGCGTGTGGCGTTCCAGGGGCGGGTGATGGGGCCGGTTCCATTTCTTCCGAATCGAAATTAGAACTCAATTTTCTTACTGGACCCAAATCAATCTCACTCTTATTCAAACTATAATAATTACCACCATTGCCAAATAATTTCATGTTGAAATCATAATACGGTATAACTCCATTAATCGTCGAAAATACTTGGGATCTGTTGTCAGGAATGCTGTTTCTAGGTCTTCTTGGAAGCGTTACGTATCCCCTTTTTGGGCTCATCAAAGGGATCGTTCCTTCGAAGTTTGGGTTTTGAAATCTGGTGTAAAGAGGTGAGTTGATGGCTGACACTCCATAGCTTGGTGATTTGATTGGGCTATCTTTCCCTTGTCTGTCTTGGGTTGAAATCCCTGGTGAGATCTGAGGGGAGCTACGGAGCGGAAATGACAGGAGATCTGGTGGGTACGCTCGATGATCCTGCGCCAGTCGGTTTAGAAGAAGACTGTCGTGTGGTATCTTCGGCAGTTCCACTTCTTGACGTCGATTATTGACATCGTTAGCTGCTGCAACAAAAAATAACATATTTATGTCATTGTAATAAACTAGTACGGCGGGTAGAAATAATTGTTTTGACTATTTGTCCAACTGACTGTATACAATCTTTTATTTTGGTTTAAGTACTATGAGGTCATATTGTAACTTTTTTATCTGAATAAAACTATTATTTATTATCATTTGGAAAAAATACAGCTCTGCATCTAAATAAAGAGCGTCCTTCTTCGAGCGAGCTTCTGAATTTTGACGGCTAAGTCTGATTGTATGTAATTTGTCAAACAGACAATATAACTGCAAAATTTAATTGTCATCATTTCTTTAACTTTGTTTAAATTAGAATTCTTATCTCTTATCTCTTTTAAAATGACTAGTATTATTAACATAGTCTTAAAATTATTAAAGATTTTTTTTGTATAAAATGTTAATGCGGAGTCTTATAAATTCTGTTTATCAACGAAATCGTGTCATTCAGATGAACAAAATAATGAAATATCGAAAGTCAATCGTCTTACAGCAAAAACAATTAAAATTACTTCCGCATCGACAAACGGCTTAGAAACGAAACTGGCCATTGTTGCTAATTGGGTCATTTAAAACCATTGGAAATTTGTGTAACTTGATGATCGCATCTTGGGACCACTATGAGTTGTTGAAATAAATTTTTGGCAAGGAATATCGTTAGTTCTTAGTTCTAAACTGAGTACAAAGGAAGCACTGCTCATTAAATTTTATGCTCCAACGGGCAAAGCACGCGAGCTTAAGAATGTTTCACCGTAGTGCGATGCCGTAATTTATATGAAATAATTTCTTCTGTTCAACGAAAAGCTTGGGTAATAAATTGGAAATTGTCACAGTTCGTTTGCCGATGGTTGATTAAATAGAATAATTTATAGACTTTGTTTTCGACTGTAATGAGAATAAATAAATTGATGGTAAATTGGAATTGCCGTTAAATTTTCTTATTTTATTAAAGACGTATTTTTGTTTGCCTGTAATATAAATAAAGCAAAAATAAAGCAATTTTACAGCAAAAACGAACTTATTACAGGTTGACGTTTATCTTGCCTTGTTAGTCAAATGTTGCAAGTAAAATATGTGCGTTTTTCCAGCGTCTGATTGAGACTAATTTTGATTTTGGACTTTAGATGACTATTATATAAAGTTACTTTTGTTTTAAATTCAAAATAGCTGATAGAATAGTAGCTCCATACTACTTTGTAATGGTATGGAGCCACTACTTGTAGTGGTGTGGAGTCTACTGCTTGCTTTGTTAGCCTGCAGCATGCATGGGCCGGCTCGTCCGGGGAAGTAACACTCTCCCACAGAAGACCGACGCCTGAACGGCTGCTATCAGCCGCCATGCTCCGTCAGGTGAGCGGGAGAGCCGGAGGCCAAACTTCTCCGCCCTCCCCAAATGGGGAAGGCGGAGGATTTTTTAGGTCGGCAACGCTTCTGTAACCCCGCGGGTGTTGCAGTTGCCTATGAGCAGCGGTGATCACTTAACATCGCATGATCCGCCGGCTCGTTTGCCTATATCTTACATTAAAAAAAACGTAGCTTAAATGCCAAGATATTGACTATGCGTCTTTAATAAAATAAAAACATATATAGGGCGATGCTATTGAATGGGAGTTATTTTACGTTTCATTTTACCAAGGAATAACATCTTTCCCATTTCGGAATGAATTGATAATCGTATTTCAATTCACATATTTTTCTCTGCGTTTTTACTAGAAATAGTCCCCTTTCCGTGGGAATAACGGGAATATGCCTATATTATTAGATCACTCTAAAAGTTTTGATCTATATGCTTGCTAAATTTCATCAAAATCCAGTAGTTTTCGAACTTATTTGAATAATAATAAAAAATATAAGTCGCAGACATAATCTAGTAGTTTTAATAAAGCAATATTTTTCTTGTGTGAATATCGGTATATACATATATTGGTGTTAATATCGGCTTATCGGTGATATTCCATCATGTAATTTCGTTAGAAAGATAAGATCCTATCTAAATGACTATTATGGGTTAGTAACAAATTGATTTTTTTATCAAAGAATAATCTTCAACTATATTATAGTTATAGATAAATAAAGTATTTTTAAATGCTAATGTTACCTACATTTTAATTGGTATTATAGATGATCTTTTACACTGATATCAACTATAATTGTTACAAAACCGGCCAGCCCGTGCCATTTCCATTACATTATCTTTAATTCTATGTGAAACGATAAGAAATCATGTCTGTTGTATGGGAGCCCCCTTAAATATTTATTTTAATTTGTTGTTTTTTTAATATTTTTTGTTATAACAGCAAAAAATATGCATCACACTGTGAAAATTTCAACCGTATAGCTATCCCCTTTCAGCAGTTACTGCATAACGCCAGCCATACAGTCTAAAGTCTACTCTTATTAATAGGGTTCCGTTTTACCATTTAAGAACCTTTCGTGTATTGACTCACGTGTTACATGGCCGCTTATTTTTTTTTAAATTCCGTGTACCTTGTAATCCAGAAGGTGTCTGTCCGATCTTTAATTCAAAGTCAAATTATTTTCATTGTAGACATAGAGTATAGATTTTTTCTATCGTCAAATTTTTTGATTTGTCTAAATTTAGCTCGGCTAAAATTTTATTGACTTCAATAATTCACTTACAAATAATTTTACTACCACTACCAAAGTGCAAGTGGAGAAGAATTGGCGCAACGAACTCTACTTTTTTTTCTATAGGTATCAATTTACATAATACGTCATCAAAAATGTCTTAACCAAATCTCTTAAAAGCCGGCAACGCTTACGTGACCGGGTGTTAAAGATGGGCAGCGGTGATTACTTGACTCACCTGCTCGTTTGCCTCCCTCTTTCATAAAAAAATAGTTCAACCAGTGGCCGTCAGTGGTGCTGCGCTTTTCTCCATACAATTTGTTACTAAAATCTCATAGTAGCGATACTGAGTATATTAATAAAAAATTTAACCTGAAAATTTTGTAAATCCAAACGAAATTGATGGATGGGGTAACCGCCATTTGGCGGTTACCCCATCCTGTAAAATATAGACAAGTACCGATAGAAGCAGCAATTAGAAACTTGTATTTATTAAAAAAGCTTATAAAAATATAGAAGTATTTTCTTCGGGGCTCACAACTATTGGCTCTGTCTACCCCGTGGTTGTTTAAAACGTGATACTCTAACTCTATTTTCAGCTTTTTGTGGTTTTATACCAACTTTATAAGAAATTTCAATTTTTTTGAAATTTTGTTAGGCCCACTATTTTGCTAAGCGTGGCCTTCGTAGCTCGTGAGTCTTGGCTCTGTCTACCCCATCTTTTTTTTATGAAAGAGGGTGGCAAACATGTAGGCGGGTCACGTGATATATTATAATATATATTATTATTAATATTATATATTAAGTGATCACCGCCGAACATAGACAACTGCAACACCCACGGGGTCACAGAAGCGTTGCCTGCCTATAAAAAACCGCCAGCCCTCCCCAAATGGGGAGGGCGGGGAAGTTGGGCCTCTGGCTCTCCTACTTACCGGACCTATTCAGACGTCGTCTTCTGTGGGAGTGTGGTACTTCCCCGGACGAGCCGGCCCATTCATGCTGCAGGCTAAAAAAGCAAGCAGCAGACTCATACCACTAAGTATACGTGATACCGTATCATTATCAACAGAGTAAACCATTTTTACTGACCGTACACACTAGACCGGAAAAGCGCATATGGCCATAGACATTTTTTCCACTTTTATTTGAGCGTCGGACGGCGGCTCCCGAAATTATTACGGATGTTTTTTCGGAAATAAAACTAGAAAAATAGTGGCTTCTTACAAACTGGTATGTGTGAGCTTAAAATTCAATTTCTGATGAGCTCTCTTCGAAAGATGGTTATTTCTTGTTTAGTTAATTTATTTAGATCAGAGGTGAATTCTATGCTTTTATACCGAGAGGTCCCTGGTTCGAATTCCGGACGGGTCTACATGGAAAATGGTCAAGGATCAAATTGACTTGAATCTTGCAGATCTTAAAAATATATTTGCACTATATTTTATTTACATCAAATAGGCTGTCTTATGAATACCATCTCGCGTGTTGGTAAGTAATAACAATATAGTTAACACCCCACATGTCTCGAACTTACTTACTTAATTATCTATTGTCTCTATATTTTTATTTATTTACCTACTTAGCTATTTTTAACGGCTACATTCGACAATGATCTCTTTTTCTATTGAATTCTATTGAAATTAAGAGCAAAAACTTCTGATAATGTAAAAAATGTTGTCTATAACTCAATAACCAATTTTGTTGGCGTAATTTTGCTTATAACTTCCAACATTATTAAAATAAATCGTCAAGAGCGAGTTAAATTCGCGGGGAGAGTTCCGTGTCGTGATTATAGGTACACAACGTACTTATATTAATATTATATTCACCATATATTATGTGGGGTCGGTATAACGTCCAGTGCTAAATGTAACACTCCTCATCTTCATATCATCATTAATGCATTCAATCCAAAATTTCCTTGGCCTTCCCCTCACTTTTATATTTAACATTATATTCACCATACGTTCAAAAAAATATTCAAGACTCAGGACATTCTAAAAGGACTAATTTCCATCTTGACCTGACCGGAGATCGAACCCGGGACATTTCAGGTAGTGAACAGATACGTAAGTCATAAAACCAGGGCGGTCGTCTATATAATAGTGTAGGAACACAAATTTATAAGTATACAACCGATGGCCGATTGAGCTAGAACGTTCTAGATTCACGTCCGTATACCGACAAACGAAACGTAAGCACCCACCGACCAGATGGTCGAACGATCAGACCAAGGTCGTATGAAAACGCTGAATGCAAGCCGCTTCCAACCGGTCATCTTGGAAGGCCTTATGGTTATGTCCAGCAGTGGACAGCTGAAATAGTAATGATGACAAATGGGAATCATATTCAAAATATTATATCTAATCATGGGGGAATCTTAAATAACACAGTTTTCTTATCTACATATTTATCAGTTGTTACTATGAAAAACATATTTATGACTAGCTAATGCCCGCGACTTCGACTTCCGAACAATGGATACTATAATATCATGCTCGGTTACAATTAATTATATCCCTCGGGAACCGTACATTTTTTCGGAATAAATAATCCATCGCTATAAAAAATAATCGTTTTGGCTTCT
>JADGIL010048272.1:0-11016 GCA_020352625.1 Cactoblastis cactorum
CATGTTTATATCTTGTTATAATAAATTCAAACAATTTTTTCCCCCAATATTTTTGGTATCAGGTAAAATTATTATTTGGCAACACACAGACTTGTTTTGAAAGATTTCAAAACAAAATGTCAAATCTAGCAGTGGGAATAATGAAACAAAAACACCAATATTTTACATGTGAAATGTTATCCCATGGATTTTTATTTTTTTATCAAGTTATTAACAAAAAAGACCAGCATTCTTAAAATATTTTCCATTACAAATTCTAACGTTATTACTCAGCTGTCTAAGGCGAAATGTCGTATTCGACACATTTTGGGGTGAAAATATGTGTGTAAGGCGTGTAGCGACACAGATCGGCGGACTTTAGGGTGCTTAAATGTTTATAAGGTAGGGGTCCGTCCTTCTTTTTCATTATATCATTACATTTATTATTTATTCTTCTTGTTTTTTGTTCAGGTTGGTGTTACGACCCATAACCCTGCGACAATGAGGTTCCCATCAACGATGACGAATATGGATTCGGGTACGATCATGATGTCTGGCTGCAAGGTACTGCTGAACGGACATGGTACCTGCATGGAGTACGGGAATTTCAACCTCGATGAGCTTAGAGTGAGTTATCAAGCGAAGAGAGACAACTATTTAATTTTGTAACATTTACAGAAAAGTTACTTTATTATGAACTACCTACTACTATGGTGAACGACTACTTTTTGGTTTGCAGTTTGTCATTGTATTTTATAAAAATAATTATTAAAAAAAAACAAAATACCCCACTGCAAATGCTAATGACTGACTAAAAAGAGAAAAACAAGCTTTACAATTTAGTTAAATTGTATGTCATACACAATTGCAGGCGGGATAAAATAATCTATGAGACATCGTTGTATCTACCAATTTGTCCCGTTTGACAACGCTTCTAGCAGTTGTCTATGAGCGGCAGTGATCACTTAACATCACGTGACCCGCCTGCCCGTTTGCCTCCCTCTTACATAAAAAAAATATTGACAAAAAAATCTGAACATTAGCCAATATGCAACCGCTACTGATTTGAATGCAAAAGGAATTAATATAAGAATAAAACCGCACAAATAGACCCTAGTGCTTACCAGCCCTTACTTGTCTGCCTACATTATGACGCTCGTGATGCCCCCTACAGGAAGGTGACACGGTGGGCATGATGCGCAAACCCAATGGCAAGTTGCACTACTTCATAAATGGCGTCGACCAAGGCGTTGCCTCGGATAAAGTCGATCAGCAAGTTTGGGGCGTTGTGGATTTATATGGAATGACGGTCAAGGTATTTGGATAATTCTTTTTGTTATATTTGAACCCTTCTGTAACATAGGATTCATAATAAAATATTATTTTTTTTTCAGGTGTCCATAGTAGATCCATGTGAGGATATGGACAGCAATATCCACAACGTGCCCATTGTATCACCTCCACCTGAGGAACCGCCACCAAGTCAGTTGTAGAATATTTTTTTATTGATTTAGGGCTATCATATCCAGAGCTAAATTACTTCTGAAATCACATTTTTTGTGTCTTTTATATACTTATTATACATTTATAATAGGTATATAAAAAATACAGTTTATGATCACATTTTAGGCAATAGGGCCTTCTTTACTATTGTAAAAAAAAATATTACTTACGCGATATGTATACAAATTGTAAAAAAATGATAATGTATGAAGAAAGCTACTATACAAATTTCACACATTTCTAAAATGTTTTTACTTGCAGGTCGATTTAGACCACAAATAGACGAAGAGAGCCTTTTATTTCATTCGCTGCGTGATTCGAATGTTATTATTATTAACGATGGTAAGACTGCTCATAGGCCTAAGTAAGTATTATTTTTTTTACATATATTTTGCTTTAAATACAGTAAAACCTTTATTAGTGTATTTTTCTATCATATACGTAAATTATTAAAATAGCATTTCTTTAAAGATTTCAATTTGTTAAATACATATAATAGACAGTTAATGTTTTTGAAAGCCTTTTTTATAATTATGTGTAGTTAAATATTAAGTATCGACCAAAAATGTCTTTTGAAATATCGAAATATTTTTCTAACATTAATATTTTGATTTGCTTTCATAGTGCTTTCGAATTCTTCAACAATGGCATCGTAATGACCAACCGTACCTTGCGGACTGGCGAGCTGTTCCAAGTAAGACTCGACCTAGTCATCCCCAAGTGGGCCGGAAGCATTGAAATCGGGGTCACGCAGAACTCTTCGAATGATATACAATTACCATACAAAATGAGCAACGCGAAGTGAGTACAAAATCAAGAGACGTAAGTTTCGAAAGCTATGCTTTCAAAAGCCAAGCTATTCCCAAACCACTAAATAAACCCCCAATTTGTTTTATATGTTTGATGCTATTTGAATATTATACCATTCATGTATCACAGAAATAGAAACAATAATAACAAAACTTTCAAAGATGACAAAATTAAAATATATTAGGACTCATCAAACGCTTTTTAATAATACTTTTGTTTACAAAGAGAGCTATAATTTTCAACAGAGTATCAATCATTTTTTCGATGAGTTATTTTCCACTAGTTTTAATTATATTATTTAGGCCTTGTCCGACCAACTTAAACTGAACGTAAAATGATTAAATAAAAATATTTCGGCAGACTTAAAGAACTCGAATACATCTTATTTGTCCATTATTTTTTACATTTGTCAACATCTCAATATAATCAAATCGTTTACATACTAGTTTTAAACATAGTCCAATTTATGTTATTGTAATTTGATTGAACTCTTAGCTACCTTAACATAAATTAATTGTGTTTAGATCCGGCACTTGGGCCATGACCGGAGAAGATGTCATCCGCGACGGAACCATCATCATCCCGCAATACGTGAGGAACTTGAACCGACTTGTGGTAAATATAATATTTTTTCTAAAAGTATACCTACTTTACTACTGTCATCCTCTTCTTGGCTGGGAGTTATTCTTTATATGAAATTATTTTCTTTTTATATGAATGCTATCCTGATTGCTCCTCGGCTATTGGATTGCGTGATAGCAAAATTTTCACTTGATATATCTTTTAATTAGCTGGCATTTGGCTTTGTCCTTATATAATAATAAAAAAGACAATACAATCTAATTTTTAACTTCAATTAAATCACTCTAAAATATTTTTTTTTATACATTTACATACATTTTTTTATGTCAGAGGAAGGCAAAGGAACAGGCGGGTCACGAGATGTTAAGTGATCACCGCCACCCATAGACAACTGCAACACCCGCGGGGTTACAGAAGCATTTCCGGCCTATAAAAAACCTCCGGAGAAGTTGGGCCTCCGGCTCTCCCACTTACCGGACGGAGCATGGCGGCTGATAGCCGCCATTCAGGCGTCGGTCTTCTGTGGAAGTGTGGTACTTCCCCGGACGAGCCGGCCCATTCATGCTACAGGCTAACAAAGAAAGCAGCAGGCTCCACACCACTACAAGTAGTGGCTCCATACCACTACAAAGTAGTGGCTCCATACCACTACAGAAAACATTTTTAACATAATTAATGTTGGATACTACAGTTTCTTTTTATATGAATAATTTTGTTGTAGGAAGGAGACACAGTCGGCGTGATGCGTAAAGATTTGGGGATATTACATTTCTTTGTAAATGGGATCGACCAGGGACCCGCGGCTTTTAATATTCCAGAGCATGTGTTTGGTATCATAGGTGAGAATGTTATATAATTACTAGTTGTTCCCCGCAATTTGGCTTCCATGGGAATTTGATTTTTTAAGCTCTTGAGAGCATCTCTGTTCTCCCTTTAAGATTTACTTCACAATCTGATTTGAAATGGGAGTGCTCTGGTTCGGCGCACTTTCGGATTGTAATCTATACCATATAATAAAACTATTTTGTTTAGAATTATTGTCTAGCTGTCTGTCTGTATCTAATTACGTGTATCACGCAAAAACTACTTAATGAAATTTGATGCGCTATCCACAGTTGTATCGTAGTTATTAAAATATAGCATAGGTTTCATTTAAATACACCGCCTATAACCCATTATATTGACTATGTATAATAGTTACGTGCGGTCATGTCACAAGTATAAGCTAGTTCACATTAAAAGTGTATTGTCATTGTTGTTTGTTGGCAGATAAATTAGCTTCTCAAATTTCACATAAAATAAAAGTGTTACACATTAAGCTTTGAAAAATTGCTATTTGCTAACAAATATATAAACTAACAGACAATTAGGTCACGTTAAGAAGAAACTTAAAATATAAATTGGAGATATTGGACTGCGAATTACAATTTAGATTGGTACGTACGATTCTTTCTATATTCATACAGTCTGTGGCGTTACATGAATTGTATTGTAATACATTACAATATAATTCATAGAGACTTGGTGAAATTATTTGTTTTTAGAGCTATCTGATCTCTGCAACCCAAAGGGTAAACCAGAACCAATCCTAGACTAGTTTCATACAAACGTTAGACAATCGCTATATAATATACTAGCTGATACCCGCGACTTCGTCTACGTAGATTTTATTCGGGTACAATAAGTTATATCCCTCGGGAACCGTATATTTTTTCGGGATAATAAGTAGCCTATCTTTTATTCTAGGTCATACTCCATCGCTGTACCAAATTTCATTCAGATTCGTTGGGTAGTTTTTCTGTGATGCGCGTACAATCATACAGACAAACAAAAATTCTAAAAACAATTGTTTTGGCTTCTATACACCCTATAAAGAGTCCCTATATATTTTTATTAAATATCTCCCATGTACAGACATAGCTCAGTTACAATTTTATTATATGTATAGATTATAGTTCATACAAAGCTAGCGTTTGGGACTCACAGCTTAAATGCCTTCCGAAGCACAGAATCATCTTTCTTTTCGGATAATCAAGTGATTCAAACCTGTTTTCTAATCAGACTAAAAAAAACTTTTTGAAAAATTAACCTCAAATGGGATTCGAATCCATTACTTCACACACACAAGGCGCATCACTTTGATCAATTGGCCATGGAGGCAGTCACATTTACAAAGGGGCTGATGTGAAATAAATTAAAAATGATTTTCTATTGCACTGAGTTGATTGAATCATCGAATTATTTGTAAAAATATGTGTGAAAATAATTGTCTTTTCAGATTTGTACGGACGTGTGGCTCAAGCTACGATCGTGGACACCTACATGCCGCCACCCATCTTCTCTCCCGAATCGCCATCAACAGATTCTAATGCGACCATTTATCCGTATGTTCTTTATTTTATTTTTTATATCATGGTTCATAACTATCTACTAGTCATAGTTTGTTTTTATTTAATTCAATTTCGACTTGTAAACTTTTACTACAATATTATACAAAACATATTATCACGCCCTTCTGGCACAGGGACCAAGATTGCTTGAATTTCTTTCGGCATTTCTTCTCAGCAGTGGTAGTTTCGAAATGCTGTTAGTCTGTTACTTGGTTAAGATATAAATGTTTATTAAATATTAATGTGAAAATGTGCCTATAAATGTAATTGAAATAATTATTTAGCTTGTAATGAACAATAAATAATTATTTAAAGGTATTAGTAATAAAATAATAGCAGAGAGGCTAGTTTTACAGTCTTGAAAAACTAAATGTACATCAACTTATTTATTTGTTAACATTTTATAATAACAGTTTACACATTTATATTTAAACAAGCTTTTGCCCGCGGTTTCGCCAGCGTTCATTTTAGGGGTTGAAATAGGAAAAGAAAAAAAGTATCTTATGTCACTCTCCCGCGCTTCAATTATATCCACATAAAAGATAATAGTAATGCGTTGTTTTGTTTTGACGTGGAAGATGGACAAATAAAAAAATACACTTTCATATTTATTATACTAGGAAGTAAGTATGTATTAGTATTTATGTATGGACTACACTTCGTTAAATCGATTGTGAAGAAGTGTAAAAACTACAGCAAATTCTGTTTATAAATACGTAATTACCTATTTATAAAATATAATAAAAAGCGTTATAAAATATAATAAAAAGCGTTATAAATGTAAATTAAAATAATAATGATAATGTAATGTTTTAGAGAAATGTGTTTCCATCGTGTCCACGGGCGTAACGCGCGACTGAGTCGCAATCGTCTGTCAGCAACGCGCGCCACTGTCTACTCAGAGTTCAACGACGCAGTATTATTTAGTTCCCGACCTCTGCGCGAGTGCGATATGTTTGAACTGCGAATTGACAAGATGGTCGACTGCTGGATTGGTAGTCTTGAAATCGGTATATACGTATATGTTTATTTTTTGTTTTTGTCTTAATACCTAGGATTAAGACAGTAGATCTGAAACTCCGTCCTGTCTGCGTAATTGCAAAACGTTTGAAGTAACATAAATCGTTGTTGTATAATAATCGTTGAAAAACTACGGAATTTCAATATCATTATTTGTATTCAAACAAAAATTAACGTGCCCTTTTAAAAGTTGAAAGTTTTGCTAGTAGTTTCTAAAAAAATATTTTAAATAGTGGGAGCAATAAATATTATTTCATTGATGTTTGTTATAACTTAAGGTTAACAAGGTATTACGACTCACTCTAAACATATGAACTTATGCAATTTAACACTGTAATAAATGACATTGTTATGTTCCCCTTTAAATATACTCTCTTTTTATTTTTTTTAAAGGGGTAACGGCAATCAGGCCTGAGGACTTGGAGGCTCACGGCGGAGTCGGCGCCATCGCCGGTACAGCCACTGATCTCAGCTGGGATACGTACGTTCTGAGCGGTTCCGCCATGATGAAAGACGGCGAGTGCGTGCGCAGTGGATACCCCCTCGACTTGGACACGCTTACCGTCGGCAGCCGTGTCGGTCAGTTATATTATACACTTGCTTGTTTTAACTTTTCGTAGTGTTTTCAGGCTAAAAAGTGGCATATATGCTATACAAGCTAGGATATGTGTCAACAAGTTGTTACCTTTCACTGTCGTTGTATAACTTCAATCCCGTAGGTTTTAATTTAAAAAAAAAAACAAGGTGTTCAGATAAAAATGCTATAAATGTGCTGTTCCATCTCGAACAAGTATGTGCTAAACGGTTAAATCGTGATGAACGTCAGTGAAGCATGTGGTTGAACAGTAAGTGTTTGGTTAGCTGTCAAACAGCTCGCCAAACACTAGCCACCATTTGGGCTCACTCCCTTTTTTAAATGTAAAAACGATTTATGAGTTTAATGTGTGTCTTTAGATTGATCAAAGTTATGGTGAATATTAGTAGAGTTTTAATGTAGCATTACGTAATTGTTTTTATATTACTTGTACTAATGTTATAAAGAGGTAAAGTTTGAAAGTTTGTAAGATTGATTTTTTGTTTAATTTTAGGGGCTAATCTTCAGAAATTCTCAACCGATCCTGAAACTTCTTTCACAATCAGAAAGCTACACTATTCAGGAGTGCTTTAGGCTATATTTTGACGCCCAACAAAGGGCATGGGTTGGCTAGTAAAATATAATAGATTTTGCTTTCGTAGGTATGATGTGGCATGCCGACCGTAGCCTCCACTACTACCTGGATGGCATGGATATGGGCAAGGCATGGTACGTTCCGCATCTGAACATATACGCTGTTGTGGACCTCTATGGACAGTGTACACAGGTAAAACCAAAACCATTGACAAAAGTGAAAAACATATATAACTACTTATTATGACTATTCGTTTTGTTTAAGTGAATTAGTTTAAAAACTTAAATAGTCTTTTTACTATTTCCTCTCATTGCTGAGAACACGCCTTCCTATGCCATTTTTCTCTATCCTATATTTGTTTCATCCAAGTTTGACTCGCAAATTTAGAGATCATTACATTTCATTGCAGGACAACTTATTAATGACAAGCTACTAACTAGTGAGTTGTCAATGATTGGAAGGAATATCAATATTATCAAAATCTTCTTTTTTTTAGCCATTTTCTATCATTTTAGGGAGGGCTCTTAAACTTTTTTAATTTTTTTGCGACATTGAGCTCTCTAACTATTTTGGTCCACGTCGTTTTTCCGCTTCATTATTTTCAATTCCGAAAATCAAAGTAAAAATATTTTTATTGAAATAAACAAGAATCTAGCACATTTTAATCGTGAATTTGTTCATTTTTATTTGTATCCGCAATATTAGTAACTCAATTTATTTATAATTAATTTTACCACCACTTCCATAGCGCAAATGGAGAAGTGGCGGAACAAACTCCATTGCAGCATTTTCTTCAGACGTCATTTTACAAATATTAAGTTTAATGGGATTAAATAAAAAAAATTTAATCCCTGAGGGGTATTTTAAGTTTGACGTGTGAGTGTGTATGTCATTCTGTCTGTGGCACCATAGCTCTCAAACGGATGAACCGATTTGGCTATATTTTAACTCTTGAAGCAAAGAGGGGTAAATTTGACGTATGTTTTGTTATATGGTGTCGGTTTTTTTAATTTTAATTTAATTATTTGTCTTTTCATAATCTAGAACTACACGAGCAATTTTTTCTAATTCAATAATTTATTTCAAGGTGACGATATTGCAAAACGAGGAGAGAAATTTCAATTACAACGGATGCACCAACTCTGACAACTCGTTATTAGCCAACTGCAGAGGACTGACTACGCCGCCGACACCTTATTGGTAAACTCTTCTATTTGACCTTATGACAGATACAGTATCATTTACAGGATAGACAGAGTCAACAGAAGTAAGACTTGATGTATTGATGTTGAATTTCCTTTTTAAGTTGGTAACAATCGAGTAGATTATGTAAGGCGTAGGGGTTGACGGTCATTTTACTATAACTAATTTACGTAATTAACACAAATGAATGAAATCTGATGATTTCTGTGATTACGAATTTGAACCCGTTTCCAAAACTAATTTTTATTTTTTTTTAACGTTGTCTGTCTGTCTAAGATAATTTACAAACCGCTTATCCGGTTTTGATGTTATTTTTGGTAGAGGGTCAATAGGGGAAAACGTTACAGATTTGCATATTTGTTGATTAACCTTTTTTTACCAAAAGATAGAAAGTACATGCGATGTTATACAAACAATGATATACAACAAATTATAACAACAAATCGAAAGGATGTTTTACAGAGTTATATAACAAGTTGAATTATGGTGGAAGCGATACAACAAACAACATTTGCTAACAAGTTGTAATCAATTGTTGTACAACATTAATTAACTGTTATGAAATTTCCAATTTACTAAAGAAAGCCTATTCCGTAGGAGTTTCTCGGAGTATTGTGGGGATAACGTCAGCTTGCTGCATGACTACACGGTGGCGCGACGGCCCTACCCGGACCCCTCCGGCGGTCTAGTTTTCAGCTCCTCACACCTTGTTGTCGGCGAAATTTTTGAGGTCAGTCTTTTATACATCGTACAGATACAGTACAATCTTTCTGTCACTTGCGGGGGAAGAGAGTCAAGATTCGTGAGACTATTTGGGGCCACGCTGAGCTGTCTGTTGGCTTATTGTCGGAATCGTGATTAAAAATAGAGGCGAGTTCTTTTAGATGAATCTTTCAGGTTCTTTTAGAATAAACTCTTTTTTTTTACCATCACAACCATCTTTTTTTTTACATTACAATCAGTGCGGAAATAGATGAAACTGACACATTACAGATCAGATCGAAATAATATGATACACATACAATACATCGTGATAATAACTGAATTACTTTACCTACATTTATTTGACCTTTTTGATTCATTGCGACACGCAGACTATCGATTCCTAAAATTAAATTGGATAGGCGTCTTGGATTTTTATTTATGATGTCCTATTTGATTTAAATAAACATATATTACCTATTAGATTTAAATGTAATATATATTACATTTCAATCAAACAGGCACATCATAGTTAACGTTCCGCAACATACATACATATGTCTAACGAAACCTCGAAATTACTTTAGGGCTAATTCAATCTCCCTCCACTCTGTGTTTTTGTATTTGATTCAATCAAGATTTTACTACCTCACAGATTAAGATCCTAGAGAGTAAGCAAGGATACTCGGGTAGTTTCAAGATGGGAGTGACTGACATCAACATATTAAACGCACACGTCAACCGCTGTTTTCCCCCTTCCCTGAAATTTCTTCCACACTTCACTACATACATTGAAGGTAAGATTAGTTTATTTGATAAGCAGTATATCTATTTGATGATTTTAATCGTTTTAACGATCAGAGAAAAGGCCCGCCATTTATCTCAAAAATGATTGAAATTAACTTTATATTAGTTTTAAGCAAATCTCTAAAAACTGACCTCAGTATTTATGAATAAAACTAAATAAACGCTTAAGAATATCTTTTAAGATATATCCCTTTAATGTAGGCCTTCTTAACATTATATTTTCATATTATATTAACCTTTCATTAAAAATCAATTAGAATTTTACATAATTCTTACTTAGAATACTATTACTACTTTTAGAAAATTGAAGGTAATTTTAATATAATATCTCATAATTAGGTAAATATATTAAGTCATCTCGGCCGGGCACTCTCAAAAAAGAGATCCACTCGTTCGCGCCGTCGTTCGAGTGGCTCCGAGCCGGCGACCGCATCGGCCTGAAGAAGACCAGCGATTCCAGGGTCCTTGTCTACTACAACACGGAGCTACTTGATATTTGCTTCCAAAAAGTGCCCGATGTGAGTATACAAAGCTCTTTATTAAATATATTGAAATGATATCAGTAACATCGTGAGCTAGGCTTTATTTATATTGTATACTAGTTGTTACCCGCGACTTCGTCCGCGTTAACCTAGGTTATCTCGCGGTACCGGTACTGTCACAGAATGCTTACGAAAAATAAATATTCACAGTTCCCCCGTAGGTAGGTATAGCGTGATAATATATAGTACCCATACAAAGAACTGAAACTCAACATTTTTTTTAATCAAACCTATACGTGTGGGGTATGATATTAAGGTTTATAATAAGATTTGTCTCTAAAGTGTATAGTTTGCGCAAGAGGCGATTAC
>JADGIL010048279.1:6331-30830 GCA_020352625.1 Cactoblastis cactorum
GAAAGAGGCTGAAAAGAAGAAGAAAGAAGTTCCTTGGTGAGTGTAGGAGAGCACTAAGAGAGGATTTTTGGAAATTCCAGCCCAAAGGGAGTGAAAAAGGTGAAAAACATTTATATGAAACTTAATCTACGCAGGCAATCCGCGAGTCAGCTACTTTTCTACAAAATTATTCTTATTTTATAGAAATTGCCGAACACAATATCACGCTCAACCAGTTTTAGATGTTCTGCACACATTGTAACACTTTGGAGAGAATTTCAAATAACACAATTCTATTAATCCCGACAGAGATGAGACCGTGGAAATATGTGTATTTATATTGGTATTGCTATCTGCTCCTCGGCAATGTAAATAAAATATATTATTGCGTTCAATGTACAGCCAGTTCCATATATTCTTATTCATTGGAAAATACTCGTAGATCTTATATTGCAAAAGTCACGCATCATAAAATTATTTACGTAATATTTAAAACTATTCCCAAAACCAGTTACATTTTTAAGGTATACTTTACAGAAAAACTTCACATATGAAGTTCAACATATGTAGTTATAATAATAAAGTTTTTTTTTCTCAAAAATACAGCAAAGTATTCTAGCATTAAAATGTTAGCGCTATTGCTAAAACATTCTTGTAATTTCAATCTACATCTAGTTGCCTTATTGTTACTGTTATAAAGCATACCGATACAATGAAGAGAAAAATATGGCTAAATGACAATTGGCCTCGCGAACAACAGGTTCAGTACCATTTTTTTAAAACATTGCAGTTTAGTATTTTTACACGGCTATACTCACGTTAATTTTTAGTCGGTAACGCCGACGACCGTTTCGACCTATTCAGAAGGCCATCTACCGTTACCGACTAAAAATTAACGTGAGTATAGCCGTGTAAATTTTTACACGGCTATACTCACGTTAATTTTTACTAGTTATGTCTTCTCGCGTGACTTTCAATGATATACATTGCATTTTTTTCACCGTTTCCACTTTAAAAATCAAGTCACGTATAGGCCAATATGTGCTTATGACTGTACATATGCAATACAAGAATTGAGCTGTAAAAGTTTATACTCACTTGCGAATAGCGAAGAGCACTATGCAATTCCGTGCGATTCAGTGCAGTCTGTAAAGATTATGACTGATTTAAATAGCATCGTATTCCGTTTTAGTCTACTGTAATTCCGTTTCTGTTTACTTTGAATATTATGAGGTAGTGGTGAGTATTTTTAACCCCTGACGTAATTTTATACTGTTTTTTTTTATAAATTTTTCCCTACCATAACTTCGTTCCCTACTATAATTTTGTATCATGTACTTATTTGTATTATGTATTATATATCATGTATTATATAATAATATGTACATGATACAAAATGTGATGCAAAATTACTGAAATAGTTACGAACCTTGGAAACTAAAACAAAGTGCAAGTGGGACTCACACACGAAGGACTCCTTACCATTATTTATACAAAATATTATAAATAATCACATTTGTTATGGAGCCCTCCTTAAATAATTTATTTTATTCTTTTTTGTTACTACAGCGTCAATAAAAAAAAACAGACAGATGGACAAACGGCGGAGTCTTAGTAATAGGGTTCCGTTTACGTTTGGGTATGGAACCATAAAGACAGGCACTTAGATACTAATGTTCAACTTATGACATCTCCTATTTCTGCATAAAAGAAAATAAATTACCTTTACATACATCCATATGAAAATAGTTTGAGTACTGTTGAAAGGAACCTTTGCTAACAAAACTATCAATTGAAAATAACTTTGCTGACCCAACCTATATAAGGAATAATATATTGACCATTATGACTATTTTATTTGATACATTTGACGATCAGACATTTGAGATTGCCACAGTATGAAGAAGAGGTCCCTAGTTCGATCTCCGGTCAGCTCATAGCGGAAAAATATATTTTTCTGATTTGACTGGGTCTTGGATGTTTATAATATGTATCTATACTAATATTATAAAGAGATAAAATTTGTAACTTTTAATCTTTGAAAATACTGAACCAATCATGAAAATCATGGCTATATTTTAATGCCCAAAGAAGTGGGCATAGCGCCAAGTTAATTATAATATAGATTTCAAACTTAGTGTACATTCGTACTACAGGCTAAAAAGAAGCCTGTAGCTGGCTTCACACCACTACTAGTAGTGGCTCCATACCACTATTATTAAGCCACGAAAACGAATACATTGAAAATAAAAGATAAACAGAGACAATGGTCCCCTTTGAAGATATAAATCAGGCGAATATTTCATGCAAATTAAATTTGTGACCAATTACGTATTCCTGAGATGGCGAAGGACCTGAATTTGGGGCTAAATGATAGTTAAATTAATTGATGGTTTCTAAGGTAACTCTGAAAATTGCATAGCTCAGATTAGCATAGCTTAAAATCTATTGTAAATGAACCTTTTGAATACTAACGCGTCTCTAAAATATATTTTACAACCTTTACCGAGTTATGGTGACCGAAATTTTGGTTTGTGTGAATAAATAATGATAACTTATTTACAAAGTAGCTTTTACCCGCGGCTTCGCTCATGTCAATTTTAGAGGAGTGAGGGAATAGAAAGAGACAAAAAATAGCCTGTGTCACTCTCCAGCCCTTAAACTATCTCCAAATAAACACACTAATCCGTTGTTCCGTTTGACGTGTAAGAAGGACAAACAAACACATTCATATTTAGGTATAATATTAGTATCGATAAACAGAAAAACTTATCAGTTAGGTAACTTGTTAAAAAAATACGCCGACAATTAAATATTTTATAAGTATTAGCATGAAATCAAATATAATTATGCCATTTGTATTTATGTCAAAGCCAAATTAGTCTAATTTTCCATTTATTTAATTAATAACCTTTAATAAACGGCTCTACATACATATATACATATTATCACGCGTTTTCCCATAGATCTAGGCAGATACTACATTCTTCCACTTACTACGGCCTGATTTACAACTTCCTTCGCTTACTCCACATTCATCAATCTTTTCATGCATGCTCGTCGATTAAAAGTATTTCCGACCTGCTTAAAACATCCTTTATTTGGCCAAGATAAGTTGTTCTAGTCAGTAGTAGGTAAGTTAGTGGCCTGATGTTCTAATAAATATTATTTGTTTATTATTTTGCATAGTTAATATCCTTATGCTGAGTAAAAATATTAATGTTATCAAAGAATGCCAAATGAATCAAAATTTACAAAAAAGCGATGTAAACGTTTTCTACAGAAGATTCCACGGCAAATCTAACAAAAATAACTGTAAGGTCTTCTTTCATATGTCTCTTACTAATGTCTGCGATCATTTCCGTCAAACGAGCTCAATGATATAAAAAATCAGAATAATTTCGTCTTCATATATTTTCAGGAGACATTTTCTTTTGATCTGCATACGCTTATCATTATGAACCGCCATTTTTACTCGTTGTTATTTTATAATGAATTTTTCATATATTTTTCCTTTTTAAATGTCTCCTCATTACGTAGTATTCGTGATTGTTGTCGAAATATTCAATTAGATTTAAAAGGAAATAACGATCTTTTTATTGCTAAATATTTTGTATAAGGTTGCCTTATTGTTTGTCTTAATAAACCACATCAAGTATCAATTAAAATTGTCCGTTCTATATTTTGATCATCTAATATATTTTACGCGTATGGTGGTGAATATTTTTTACTAAACACTGACGTGAAAATGTGCCTTTAAATAGTTTCTGAATAAATATTTTGATTTGGCTACAGGCTTATTTTAGCCTGTAGCACGAATGGGCCGGCTCGTCCGGGGAAGTACCACACTCCCACATCCCACAGAAGACCGACGCCTGAGTGGCGGTTATCAGCCGTCATGCTCCGTCCGGTGAGTGGGAGAGCCGGGGGCCCAAATTCTTCAAGATTTTTTACAGGCCGGCAGCGCTTCTATAACCCCGCGGGTGTTGCAGTTGTCTATGGGCGGCGGTGATCACTTAACATCTCGCGACCTGCCTGCTCGTTTGCCTCCCTCTGATATAAAAAAAAAGAAATTATATCGAAACTAGGTTAAAGATCTGCGAAAATTTTGGAAAATCCCGCCTTGGCAAGCAACAACTAACTTAAATAAATACCCATGCGCATAACTTAAGACCTCTAACACCTGTAATTAACAGATTTTATGATGAGAGAGTCAGTCACTTTTATCTATTCTTTTGCCTATAAACTCCGTTCCATCGTTAACAAAACGTATGTGACCATATTTATAATACCATAGGTTATGATAGGCAGCAAATAAATAAGTCCCAAAGTAAATTTGAAACTTGTACTATGGAAACTAACTCAAAGATACTGTGTTTGGTAACAATAAACAATACAAAGAAAGAAATAAAAAAAGAGCTGGAAGAAATCGCTTTAAAGCTGCTTTCGTAACCTACTGAGTACATTTGTACTATGTTTTAGTAATGTTTGTTACTTATTTGTTTTTCTTTTGGTGCAATAAAGACTATTACTATACAAAAGAATTATATATTTAATATAAATATATTTTAGTAGATTCATTGAAATGAACTAATTTAGTTTCCATTTGAGTAATATAATATTTCATGAGCATTATCCGACTTAAGTTCATAAAATGAAGTAGTTAAGAACCAATGCGATGAACTCAAAAGTCATTGGCCATCTTAATTTAATTGCGTTCAGTCTGAAATTGTTAAGTTTGCTAACTGTCTAACTGTCTGTTAAGTGTATTTAATTCATAAACCTAAACTTAAAATGAAATAAAGGCTGAGAGTCATGTCGTATCGGGAATTAGGAGTTATAGATATTAATAAAAGGCCCAGTGGGAGTCAGACTCGCGCACGTAGGGTTTGGAAGGGTTCTCGAAAAAAGGACAAATAATCACGTTTGCTGGTCAGATTATACTATAGTTCAAACTAATTTTCATTTGAAGTTATTATTATTTAATAACATACACTTATGTACTTATTCGTCTTCTTTTACAATTTTTCTCTGCATAGTTTAAAAGTTAAAGGTGTGACCAAACACTTACAGTATCTCCGATTATTTAGCAGAAGGCGATCGATTAGGGGACTGTGCAAATTGATCTGCAATGTATAAGTGTGGGGGGCTATTTAATATTTATTAAATACTAACGGGAAAAAAACGCCTTTGTTTATATAAATGTATAAAAAGAATACAACTATAGAATTTAATCATTCGATATACAATTTTATTAACTTAAGGGTTATTTTTTAATATTATGTATTATGTACATACATATAAATATATATATATATATATATATATATATATATATGTATGTACATAACTTTTTAATATAAATATGAATTAATGTTTTTCACTACGTTAAAACAGATAGATATACATGGAAAAAATAATATGTAAAATAAAATCAAATATAAATCATAATAAGACCTAGTTTTCATTTAGTATATAAAAAAAAATATTGCCTTGAAAAAAAATCACCAGCAACGATGCCAATAAGGTATTCCATTTTCCGCCCTTTCATTCAAATGAGAATATTACATCCAAAAATAATGAGAGTTTCCGTTTATAAGAATGGCAATAAATTTTTTTGCATTTATATGAAGAATCACATGAACAAAGATCAAAAGAAACAAGAAATACATTATTTTAAAATCAATAATTGCTCTAGAGTTTTATTGTAATTTCGTTTATTTCTCTTGATTATTTAGGTTGTGTCTTATAAACCTTAATAGATAAACAGTTGAAATTTCTATCGTTTCTATGGTGCAGTAGCAGTGGTTAATTTGAAATAAATATGGGTCGGCTGATATGCTCTTAGGTACATATGTAGGTCTGACACGTTTTAATGTAATGGAGTCCTTCCGCCAAAACACGACCCCGGACACATCAATACTTATTTTGCTGGTGAAATATAATTATTGAGAAAAGTTGTAAATTAAAGAAAGGTAAATTATTTTTTTATGTCACATATTTTACACGATAAGTGTTGAATATAAAAAACTAAAGTTCTTTTCATAATATAGGTATACTGCAAACTTGATAATTGAGGTACCACCTGCTAATAGGAAATGTGAATTCTAAATTCTAAGTGGCAGTTTGTTAGCCCATCGTCATGATAGTTCATAAACATGTCCAATTTATTTTTTTTAAAACCGTGACATAATCGTCTTGGCGATAACGATGTTCGCACGTCCGACATTAAAAGCAAATATTGAAAAGATATCCAAAAAAATATTATCAGAATTGGATCACAGATTCATTAAATGTTTGCACAAAATTTGCATTTTCAATGGATTCTTAGATACTCTTTTTCGCATTTTTACGAATAAGAATATAATTTTTGTCTGTCTAGTATATCGACAAATATTTTTATTCATGTCTTTATCCCCTAAGGGGCCAATCGTCGTGACACTATGACCACGTTCGACAGTACAGTGCAATTATTTATGGAAATAGTAAGCTCATCTACATACTTTTAAAAAGGCCGTAAATCGTCGTAATATTATATGTTATGTACAGTCAACTATTAAGCGACCCGACCCGTGTAAATTTATCTTAGCTATCAGCCGCCATGCTCCATCCGTTGATCGGATCTGGATGAAATTTGACACTATGACCTAGAATAAAAGATAGGCTACTTTTAATCCCGGAAAAATGTATGGTTCCCGAGGGATATTATTTATTGCAACCGAACAATAATGCATTGCACATATCATAAAATTTACGCAAGCGACGTCGCAAGCATTAGCTAGTTTGAAAATCAAAATTATACGAATCGGTTGAGTCGTACTCTAGTTATGGCCTAAGCAACACATTTAACGATCCATTTTATTTATTTCTTAGTATATATTACATAGTCTTTATTTATAGATTCACGTTAAATTTCAGAAAATAAAATGCCAAATATGCAAAATTAAAAATACCTACATACTTTTCTAACCTCCGTGCTATGCTGGAAAATAAGTCCTTTTGTTACTCACGTAGTCCAAAGTTTTATTTTTGGTTGGCATAATGGTTAATATGCCAGTCCATATGTCCCATGTTCGATCCTCAATCAAGAGGGGAAATTATACTCTTCTAATGGGCATGGATTTTGTATCTATAAAAAAAATAAAGGTAAATTCCAAAACACAAGTACCTATCCTACTTATTTTGAGGCTAATTCGATTTATGTAATTTGTCACTTATATGCGTATTTAGGCATCCTTTTGAAGATAAATGGTATTTAATTGTTGAGAATACTATAGACGTTTTATAAACCACATTCAAAGCAATTGAGAATTAACTCTCTTTGTTTTCTTTAAAGGACTTAACAAATAAAACAGTATACGAAGTATACTACAATACTAAAACTCTGTAATAACTAAATTATTTAGGCGTTGATTTAATTAACGGTGGCTTAAGTTTGTGGTTAGTTTGTTAAGTTAAAATCGTTGTTTAAGTATGAATTGTAAGGTTCAAGCTTACACAAATTGATTTTATATTAAGGCCTCAAATTAATACTTAACCGTAAACTTACAAATATCAATAATCTTGAATAAAATATTTCAAATTTAATATTTATTTGCACATTCCAAGTACACAAAATTTTACGACCTCTATAGTGGGATCGTTAATGTGACTGGCCGCTCTTCAAGAGGTCCCAGGTTTAAGCCCGTTCAGGTCTTTATATGATTGGGCTAAGTTTTAGATAAGTACTTATATGTTATAAAATACATATACTTAGTATCTTTAAGTTTCGGCTTTGAGTTTCAACAATACATATACTTAGTATATTTGAGTTGATTGGACGAAGTCGCGGGAATTAGCTAGTTATATTATATAATGATGTAGCAGTGGGCATATAATGATATGCTCACGGTTTAGCTCCCATGGGAGATTTTTTTCTAGTCCTTCGACACCCACAAATATTTACGCCACGCCTACGGACGTTCTCAAGAGAGAGCAAAAAACGAAGACGTAATTTCATTATAAAAATACTACTAGCTTTTGCCCACAGCTTCACTAGTGCTGAATTTGTTCTGCCACTTATATTCAAGACAAACGATCCTACTGTATATCATCTTACTCTAATGGGTTTAGATTTATTTTTATTTATAGAAAACACACACAAGCAGTGGCTTACGCCAAGATCTCAGAGGACAGATTTATTCCCGAATTAATTGACATGTCTCGTTATATTCCAACCAAAATTACGCAAAATCATTAAAAATTGTCTATAATATTACCCATATGTTATTCTGATGCCTGTTACCTATATTACTCTAGAATTTAATCCAAATCTGACCAATAGCTTTTTCGTGAAAGTGAAACAAACACACATACATCTATTCTCACAAACTTTTGCATTTATAATATTAGTAGGAAGGAAGTAGGATTCGGTTTCAGCCCTATATAATTATAGAAATATTGCAGTGTTAGCAATAGTGTAGTAGTGTTATTACTCAAAAGTTGACTTTCTGTGAGAATAAGCAGTAAGAAGCCGTCTTGATAGGTTCTTTTTTAAGTCAGCGGGAGGCAAACGAGCAGGCGGGTCACGAGATGTTAAGTGATCACCGCCGCCCATAGACAATTGCAACACCCGCGGGGTTACAGAAACGTTGCCGGCCTATAAAAAAACCCATTGGGATGATCCCCATTGATCCCCATTTGGGGAAAATTGGGCCTCCGGCTCTCCCACTCACCGGGCGGGTATTGAATATAAGCGATTGATCGTGAATCAGGACTAATTACGTCCTCAGGGATTTTCTACGCCGTCGCTATGTTTATATTTCTCGTTATTAGAAAACTCGGTCTCAACTAAAGCCTGTCAGATAATACAGGAATACCGTAAGAAGCAGAATATTGAGAAAATTATTATATTACTTAGTAAACGTGTAAGTTTCGAAACCTCAAGGGAGGCTAAAGCGATATTATATACCACTATTGGGAAAGTTTAACAGTCTATGAGAATATGACATGTGCGTCACGGTAAGTTTTGGATTGGATATAATACTAGTTTATAGAATAGATTCTACAAATAAATAAATTTGAGACATGTTTAAGACAGTGATATGAAGATAAGTACTTATGTTTATTCTTTTCAAGTGTAAGAATAAAAATAATTATAGCCATCATGACAAGTTTAAAATTTTTATATTCAACTTAAAAAAGACAAAGAAGGTTGTCAGGTGGGTGATGGCAAGTGGGTGGATTTCTCTCAGACGATTCTTATTTTTACATCTCGACAAAATGTTATATGTATAACTATAATATTATTTCAACCAAATCATTTTCAAAAAAAGACTTTTACAAGAGAATTAATCGATGCTTCAATCGAATACAATGATTGACCACGTTGCGAATCTTTTATTTCATGTTTTATTTTGCTCCAAAAATTATACGTATTGTATATAATAGGTATACGGACAGATTCGAACAGTAACAGTTTTACACAGTTGACTTATCTAAGTCAACTTTATGAACAAATAAACAATCGAATTAGGAATCTTATTGTCTGTAACTTCAAGATAAGCACAGGAAATCCAATAAACCAGTTAGCCTTGTGCACAGATTTATATCGAGTAGACTATGCAGAACGCATCGTTATAAATAAATTAAATATATAGGAGCAAATTAATTACCTAGATAGATTGGGTTAGCCCCCAAGTAATTTGGGAAATTGTGTTATGGAATTTTAAATCAACGATAGAATCGTTAAGTTAGTATTTTATAACAAATGCACATATAAAAAAACATCCAAGACCCAAGTTAATTAGAAAAAGAATATTTTCCACCATGGCCTAACTGAGATTCGAACCCGGGACCTCATGGTTGAGAAGCAACGACTTCACTTTTTTACACACGCTTCTGTAACCCCGTGGGTGTTGCAGTTGTCCATGGGCGGCGGTGATCACTTAAAATCTCGTGACCCGCCTGCTCGTGTGCCACCCTCTGACATTAAAAAAATAACCTTTAAATTAAAATGCCTAGCTTTTAAGTACAAATCTCAAAGATTGAATTAGCTACAAATTAAGTTTAAGACTTATGTTACGTAGTTTTTCTACTTCCTGTTCCACAGTTTTTCTATTTAATGCTAAAAACACCCAGAAACGAATGGACATTTTACTTTTAATTAATTTTATTTAATTGTCAATTAGACATTTCTTTATGTTAATTGGAATCCTGGAATAAATGGGAATATTGAAATGGAAGTATTTCTTAGATATGTTTGTCGCGCGAAAAACGTACACTTGCATAGTCCACTTGATATGTCTATGGTCTTGTGTCTCAACCGAACACAATGCATTCATAAAGACCTTATTGGTCATCGTACAATTGCAGACAATATACATTGGACAATTGTCTGTTAATTTCTTCTTTGTTTTAATTAATTTTAGGACAACCTATTTGTTCTATTCTGGTCTGTGTGGGAAATAACGTAGAATATTACAAGCCAACTGTTTCTTTTTCCGCGCAGATTGTTAAAGTCGGGGATGGGTTAACAACCTATCAACATATGTATATAAATCTTCATTCCATCAATAAGCTAATTCGGACATCTTAGCCTTCGAGTTACAGAAAAGCCTCGAGAATTTAATCAATTCCCGTGAATCCTTTTGTCTTGCATCAGGCATATCTAAATTCAAATTCATTTATTATAAAAATTGATACTGCCCTGTTGCTGCAATGCTTGCGTTACAAGAACTCCATTCTTACAATTGATGTTATGTAATAATATAAAATATAGCTTATAACTAGGTAACTCTAGATACGTCTATGCTCTGAAGAACTCGTAAAGCTGTTTAAATAATCAACAGCTTATATTTAGTCCTACGTATATAATCCTTAAACCAAATTGTCATCGAACAATCGAGAAACCGGATATTAAGAAGACTCTGTGATTACGCATTGAATTAGCTGGCTTGTTCTAATGGTACACAACAATCAAAATTCTGTTGTATGTATAATTAAAACACATTTAATAAATGTATCTATTATCCGATCCGTGTGCGTTATCACTGAAAGAGATGTGGGCGGGGTAAAGCGCGGCAGAGTGGAATTGAGCTCACCGCTCAGTATCACAGCTTTTTGGCTCCATTCTACACGACCGAAGGCCATGTATTCTTTGAATAAACTTGAAAATCCGTAACTTACACTTTTTCTTCTGATGCAGAGTGGAAAAATTTATTGGGATTTACCAATTCTCGGTGGCGTAGCTCCTCTCCACTCCGTGCAGCTTCACGACGGTGTAAACGTACTCCTGCTAGCTCTGCCGCCACGGTGGTCCGGAACCCTGGCTACATTTTATAGCATACAACTTACATATACATTTTTTAAATTTATTATAACACTAACAATCTTAATAACAAAAAAGTTACTTTTTTGTAATAAAGAAATACATACATTTTCACACAAATAAATCTAACATCGCCGACCATATATCATCAAATAGCGTGATAAGTGATAACAGCCTGTGTGATATATTAGATAGTATATTGAAACTGATTGATATGGATCAAATGCATATAGGATATGGAATCAATTAAATATTCAGTATATTGGACAGGGTTATCATTATTCTAATATTAAATTTGGTGTCACTGAGCACCAGTGTCATGATAAATATAAATTAAAAATCAATAAATATATAGGGGCAAATCACACAAACTGAATTAGCCCCAAACTAAGTTCGAGACTTGTGTTATGGGATATTAACTCAGCGACACTATTTATACAATAGTTCAGTAGAAACCATTTTGGTCACATATTTACTGCATATACATCAATGGTATCATTACTTATATGCTGGTTTGGGAAGGACAGAAATACGTAAAATGTGCTAGCTGTTTTTATTACGTGCACTTTGTAAAAGGCAATCAAGGGAAAGAGCCTAACGAACATTTCTTATAAGATAGCAAACTATCACTGTATTTATTTGAATCGCCATTCTACCAATAAGACAACCATTCTACTAAGTGTGTCTATGTCTACCCCGCAAGGAATAATGACGGGATACTGTAGTGTACTTGTAATGTTGTGTACTCTATTTTTTGTACTTATGTAATTATTTCTACAGAATATAGATAAATATATTTGTATTCATATTTTTTGTGATAAACTAATTGAATTAAGACATATTGTTTGTATAATATATATTTACTGATGTGAAAGTGTGAAATATATAAATACATTTTGCAATCCTCCGTTATTATATATGTCATTATACGTCCATCATATTTTTAAAAAATTCAAAGTTTTTTCGATCTTCTCGCTCTTGAATACTGTTTTAATTGTTGTTATAAATTATTACCTGCAAAAGATAACACACACGTTGTCATTCTCATCCTTGATATATGAAAAAAAATTATTTGACTGAACGATGGAGTGGAGCCGTTAAATCAAAAGATGGATGAATTAATGAAAAAGAAACTCCAGAGAACTTTCCCGGACAAATTAAAAACTTTGTCTGAAACAATAAAATCCAAAAGAAAGGAAAGATAAATGATACAAACAGCCAAATCTCAAACGTTAATGTTATTTTCTTCGTTTCAAGTACCTTAATAATAAATTAAGATGTCTGAGGGTTCTATCAACCGTAATTAGGTATTTACTCGAGAATGTTTTTGTTGAAAATATTTGCTACCTTATACTTATGAACGGAATACTTAACTAACCACATCTATTACATATAATAAAATTGTTGAGTCAGACAGACAGAGATGGATTACGACCTAGAATAAAAGATAGGCTACTTTTTATCAAAAAAATTTATGTATATATGGTTCCCGAGGGATTTAATTTTTCTTCAAATCTACGCGGACGAAGACGCGGACATTAGCTAGTACAGAATATAATTAAGACGTCTGTTCCCTGTCTTATGAGTCTTGTCTTACCATCGACGTACCATAAAAAATTAGACTCACAATCCCACTATAAAAGTGTTCTCGGCAAAACACTGCTTATTACTTAAAACGAGTCTTCAAGCCTCCTTACTCGTAGTTTGACATGGTTTTCAACCGTGAATCGTGTGTAAGAAATATTTATTTTTTCGGTTTAGTGTTTCAGATTTAAGATAGTAAATTAAATGCATGTCTATAGAACTAACTTTTGGCCACGGCTTCGCACGCATTATATAATTAAAAAACGTAGCCTATGTCACTCTCCAGACCTTCAACTCTATCCACATAAAAAATCACATATCCGTAGCTCCGTTTTGTTATGAAAGATGGACAAAAAAACAAACACACTTTCATATTTATTATATTAGTAATTTTATATTTACCTTGACAGAACGGACTGATAGTATTAAGAAAGAAAAATAAATCATGAACCTTCATAAAGTTGATATTTAAGCTATAGCAACTAATTACTGTGCTAATTACATGTACCTACATACATACATATAAACCATCAATCCTAATTCCCTTGGAGATAGCAAAAACAAAGGAAGTAATGAGCGTCAAAATCGTTGGGGACATTTGTAGGAACAAAAAGATTTATAATATCTGTCGTAATGAATTAATGAATGAATGAATTGATCGGTTACAATAAGTTATATCCCTCGGTAACCGTATATTTTACTAGAATAAACAGTAGCCTATCTTTTTATCTAGGCCATAGTCTATCGTTGTGCCAAATTTCATGCATATCTGTTCGGTAGTTTTGGTGTGATGCGCGTATAAACATACAGATAGACGAAAATTCTAAAAACAATCGTTTTGTCTTCTATAGGATTCCTATAAAGAGCCCCTATATATGTTTTTCTTAAACATCTCACATGTACAGAAATAGCTCAGTTACAATTTTATTACATGTATAGATTGTTAAACACCATTGATGAATTTGCAATAAAATTGGGTAGGTTTATGTGCTGTTGACTGTACATTGTAAATTGTTTAGTCTTAACGTTCCCATAGTTTGTAAAAGAATAACTTATTGACTTTACCTAGAGAATTAATTATGTTTCTGTCAACAAAGTATTAAAAAATTGCTGAGAGTACAATACACTGAATATTATTAAATTAACCTTCATCTTCTACTGTCTACTCTGAAGCTATTTTTAAAATATTGATACAATTCATCTATTATGACACAATTTTCATTTTGTAAGAATGAAATTTAATAAAATGATTTTATTTTTGCTTGTTTTCAATTTTTTTTGTCTCTTTAATAAACAAATCATTTTAAATCAAATGTCTTTATTGTGTTGACACACACAGGTATTTATAGTTGTAAGATTGCACTAGATCGCTGGAGTCATTGACATACAATATTTATACAACAAACAGACATATTCAGATTAAAAGCAAAATGATTCTCTAAAATGAAAATGGTATATAAAATGATTACAATTCAAACTAGAAATATTAGCACATATTAAAATTTACTTAATATTAAATTCCCATGAACTTAATTTGAATTATGCAGTATTATATGAAGCCATAACGATTTTTTGGGATTCTTGTATGTCTTCTATTTTTATCATCAGCAGGTTTCATCTTGCTATTTAGTATAACTTAAGCTCAGAAACCGAAATAATGACAACTAACTTTTGACCGCGACTTCGCTCACATGAAAGTAACAAACATACATATATCCATCCATACATACATCCTCACAAACAATAGCATTTATAATATTAGTATTATAGTAATTACCGCGCCGTAAGACTCGCAGCCAAATGTATGTAATGTTATTAATAAATATTTCCTCAGATATAATAAACGAAAGACGAAAGATAAATATATTTCCGTTTATATGCTGACATCAACCCCAATCTATACATATAAGAAAATTGTAACTGAGCTATGTCTGTACATAGGAGATATTTAAGAAAAATATACATAGGGTCTCTTTATAGGACCTATAGAAGCCAAAACCATTGTTTTTTTATGTCAGAGGAAGGCAAACGAGCAGACGGGTCACGATATGTTATGTGAACACCACCGCCCATAAACAACTGCAACACCCGCGAGGTTACAAAAGCGTTGCCGGCCTGTAAAAAACCTCCGCCATTCAGGCGTCGGTCTTCTGTGGGAGTGTGGTACTTCCCCGTACGAACGGGGAACCCATTCGTGCTACAGGCTAAAAATAAGCCTGTTTTTAGAATTGTTGTCTGTTCGTATGTTTGTACACGCATCACACAAAAACTACCAAACGGATCTGAATGAAATTTGGCATAACGATGGACGATGACCTAGAATAAAAGATAGGCTTCTGTTTATCAAGGAAAAATGTACGGTTCCCGAGGAATATATTTATTGTAGTAGTACTAAGTAATCTACGCGGACGAAGTCGCGGGCATTAGCTAGTAATAGATAAGTTCCTTTTCGATCACAAAAGCACATTAATATAGTTACACCATAAAATTTATACTGTGACATAACAAAGAGATTAACATTGCAAATGTCCCGTGGAAGTAACAGTCCATCTCCATTTTATGTTGCCTATTGAGGAGTAATATAACAAGTATAAGTACTTACATCATAAATTTTTTATTCTTATGGCCGCATTGGACCTTGATTTATGAGAACAAGTAACTATAGGAAGTTAGTGGTGGCTGTTAGACTGTTAGACGTGGGTATTATTATTACCGGGATAGATCAGTATTGAGTTAGTATCTCATAATACAAGTCTCGAACTTAGTTAGGGGCTAACTCAATTTGTGTCATTTATTCACTTACATAACTTTTTCCCAAATCAATACAAATAAACTGACAAATTCGTGTTAAAGTCTTGTGGAGAGGGATTTTTTATACGCTATTTGCTTTTACTGCGGCTACGCTTGCGTCCTATAATTACCGTTTACGAATTTTGTCAAATCCTGTGCTAGCGAGATCCTACAAATGTACATATGTATATAAGTACTTATAAGAGCCCGCGTACAATTGAGATCCCAAGCATTTATATTTTCATAGATTTCGTATTGATACAGTCGATGACCGTTCATATTTTATTTGTATAGATTGGATAGATTTTTGTGAAATTGGATATGTAAATCAAAGAAATTTCCTTAATATATAAATTGTCTTGTTCCAACACATAAATTGAGAATCTTGCTACCTTGTACCTAATCCGCGATGGATTGGCAACCTGATACTACTGCCTGACTCTCGCGTGTAATCTCTAAGCTCACAATCCAATTAAAAGTAGCTTTTGGATCTTGGAATTTTTTATTCTGTTTATCCCGCAAGGTAATGAGATGTGACACTATGTTAGTATGGCAGGCTTATGCTCGTGACTACGCTTACGCGTATCTATATATAACAGTCAATATCTTGAGATCTAAACCAACGTATGAGATGAAACCTAAGCTTCTTTTGAAGTCAGTCATGCCACTATGAACCAATAATAATAGACCTAACTATTGAACCATATAAAATTTAATCCTTTTTAGCGTAGTGAAAGTATAAACATACAGACAGAAAAAAATCTAAATCAAATCGTTTTGGCTTATTAAAATCTTTTTTTTATTTTTCACGCGTACAGCGTACGCGTACAGCTCAATTACAGACTATACGGAAAGTTAAAAACCTATTAAAACAATTTTAAACTAGAATAAAAAAAATTAAGACTGAGATTTCCTTATGAAAGATTCCAGGGAAAAGCTGGTTGTACAAAATTTTCTTTACATTGTGTCGCAGTGGTATGAGCCTGTAGCATTAATGGGCCCGCTCGTCCGGGGAAGTACCACATTCCCACAGAAGACCGAAGCCTGAATGACGGCTATCAGCCGCCATGCTCCGTCCGGTGAGTGGGAGAGCTTGAGGCCCAACTTCTCCCCATTTGGGGAGGGCGGAGGTTTTTTATAGGCCGGCAACGCTTCTGTAACCCCGCGGGTGTTGCAGTTGTCTATGGGCGGCAGTGATCACTTAACATCACATTAGCCGCCTGCTCGTTTGCCTCCCTCTAACATTAAAAAAAAAAAGGTAAAATGGATAATGACTAATTAAAACTGATACAGCAACTTTTTTAATCACTGTTTGCGAAGGCTGATCGCCAATTTCATATAATACTCAGAATTATAATTGGGATCAAAAGGGCAAAAGGGTTAGGAAGAGTCAAACTAACTGTGTGCTAATTTTATTTATCAGCAAAAAACAAAGACACGAAGTTATATAAGATAAGTAAAGGATAAAGTAGGCGTCTAGTCTCATCAAAGTTAAAATATTTTTATTCAAATACACTAGATTGTAGCATTTTTGATTGCAGCCTATTTAGAAGGCCATCTTCACTACATATATCTTCACTGCACTAACATCACAGTATCAGTTCACAAGGAACAGCCGCGTCGTGACATTCCTAGTACTCGCCCTGAAGATGGCCTTCTGAATAGGCTGAAACGGTCGTCGGCGTTACCGACTAATACTAAGTATTAATCATCACTATATAGTATAAATAAAACAAAGTCGCTTTCACCTGTCTGTCCCTATTTATGCTTAGATTTTTAAAACTACGTAGCGGATATTGGATTATTACAAAACCGAACCACGTCGATAGTTTTTATTGCTTCGTATAAATTCAAAAACTACTGAATATTTTTATAATTGCTGTGTAACTATGCTTGATCAGTGAAGCGTTAAGCTAATATCAATAAGCTGAAATTATTTAGTCTATGCAAGTAGTAAAGGTGTGTAAAAATGTCTAAACCTACTAGTCTTATCCTACTAATATTGTTTGTGAGGATGTATGTATGGATGGATGTACGAAAAATCTGTTGGACGGATGTGGATGAAACTTCACAGTTATATCGTTTTTAAGGTAAAATAACAAATATGCGTAATGATTTTATGTATTTTTTATTGTAAGATAAAGATGCATGTCAATTAAATCGGGAAACAATCTGCCCTCTGAGAGCTATCTTGGCGTACGCTGCCTAAACCATTGGAGTCACACAAAGATAATGTACTTGTTTTGAATAGTTCTTAGTAGCAGAATAAATTCCACGATGGCGAAGCCGTGGGCAAATGCTATTATTATAAACAATTTTAGGCATAAATATTTTAAAGAAAAAAATGAGTATAGTAATCTGAGGCAATTTCCATACTAGAAGTGTTGAGAGCGAAAACAAACCAAGTACTGCATACTAAATATGAACATTGATCTTCTTTTCTGATCTTTTGTTAAAACTTGCTCAGTAATATATCACAATCTGTTGAAGCCGAGCTTTCAAAACTTTGATCGTATCGTTGAATACTGAAAAGATAAATGATGAAAATTACTTGCAATTTTTCATTAAATATGAACAACACTCAGCATTAACTTTCCTTCGTTCTGTTTAGGGTTCCGTACATGAAGGGTAAAAGCTGAATGTCCTCAGGATGTATCTTATGAACCGTAATACCTAGACAGTTGAAATAACAAATGATGTACTTTTGGTATCGCTATAATAAAACATACGAAAATCAGTATAAATAAATATTAAACGGGGGCTCCTATACACCAAACATGAATTTTTGTTAAAGGATTCGTGTGGTTTGCAGGCCTTTATAAGCTGCGGTAACCGCTTCCCATCAAGTGAACCAAATGCCTGTTTGCCAACTTCATTGCAAAAAGTAAAATAAATAGGAAAACGTACTTTGAGGCTAAAACTAGTGAAATGGCAAGCAATCATTCAACGTCAATATAAGTTTCAGATTTATCAATATTATTCAATTTGCTTTTATGGCTTTTGTGATAACCAGGCTTTTTAATAATTGCCGCGTTTTATCTACTGCACATATTTACAACGTGGCCCGTTATACTGCAGCCCGCTTTCTTTTATATCATGTCCTATGAATATTATTGAACGGAATTAGATGAAACTTTACAGTAATATAGGTTTATACATCAAAAAGACATAGGCTACAGACTAATTTCCACGCAAGCAAAGCCGCAAGTAAAAGCGAGTTTAATATAATAATGTTTAGCAAAATCTTACGTTTATTTTTATTTACATTTACGTTTATTTATTATTTATTTAATTATTTATAAATTATTCTGTAGCATTACTACTTACGATTTTATACACGTATCAAAATTAGTAGTATAAGTACATATGAGGCGCACTTGGCCTTCATAGCCATAATATATTTCTACATTTTTATTCACGAACTTTTTTATGGCACTCCATTCTTGATTATAGTTTTACATTAGAGTACAAAAAACATTCTGTAAGTTTTTTTAAGTTATTTAAATTATATACAACTGAAAAATAATATTAATAATAAATTCCTATAAGTGCAAAAAAAAGCATCCTAAAACGGGAAAATGCAGGCAATACGGGCCACGTTAAAAATAAAAGTTACATTATCTGTGACACTTAGTTTTTACTTATTGGGCTTGTGGTACCCTATGTATAAATGAATTGAAAGCCTATCAATGTCGAGTAGTTCTAAAGTGGTTTCATGAAATACAATACAGGCTAACAAAAAAGTACATATTAGTATTATAGATATATACATATATTCAAGAACAGATTTTAAAATTGTACACACTTCGCTGTTACAATAAGACCATTTTGAAAGACTTAAACAGTTTTAAATATACGACTATTTAATGTGCTTCTATCATAACTGAAACACAAGAAACATAATTGATACAGAAATGGGAACTAAGTTTAGGTACCAATCTAATGTTAATCATTAAATGTAAGATGCTACCTTTATTCGTTTTATTAAAGTTAATATAAAATCTTATTTCTCCTACGGTATCACGCACAACAAATAAAATCTGTTAATTCTCTTTTTATATCTTCAGAACATGTAAAATTGAGGACCGCCATTTAATAAAAAGACTCTTGATCCCACAGATCCGGCATTCCAAGTTTACGCTTCAGACATAAAAACCTAAACGAGCAGTCATTCTTGTTGTTTACAATCCATACTTATGGACTAATGCGAAAGTTACTGTACTAATACGTTATGATTACAGACATCTTTCAAATAGACCACGCTTGTCTCATCACCATTTTACGAGATTATTTCCAGTTGCATCCCGAGTAGTGACGCAAGTCCAAGTACTTAAGCTATAGAATATAGTGAAGATACTGTTTTTTAAACAGAGCGAACAATAACCTGCTATAAGCTGACCAGACTAGAAGTAATGTTTTACAATGTTGCCCTCTAATAGGATTCGAACCCTTGACTTCTGGATCATAATATAAAGCCTTTATTGAATCACGCTTGTCTCATCTCATTGATAAATAAATGTATAGTAACCAAACGAATCATTATTTTTTGATATCTCATAACAGACAATAGCAACAGAGATACCACTTCCACTCGTCTCACTTCTATTAAACTATTTATACTGTTCAATATGGCACTTCTATATCTTTCATTTGACAATCCTTGCCTAAAATACTGAAATGTAAGTATTATTCAATTGCATTTGATACGTCAATTACGTATAATTGCGTAATCAACTTGTTATGCTTGGTTTACTGCTTTAAACTTAGGCTAGTTCATAAAGTAATTTAGAAAGGTCAGGGATGTGGTTTGCTTTGAACGTAACTCGTTAGTAACTAATTTCTAACACTAATAAACATATTTTAGAAATCTATACATATATAAGCGAAAGGTCACTCTGACTGATTGACTCACTCATCATGAAATTTCAGAAACTACATTATAAAATTTGGCATGGGAGTTACTTTTGGTACGTACGTAGATGCTTTTTAAATTATACGTAATTTTCACGGGGCCGGGAATAATAGTACGTAATAGTGTTCTACTTTTGGCTCTACAAGATAAGAGAGAAAATGAAAATATTAAATGACGTAAGTGTTACGGACGGTGTTGCGAGTATAAAAAATACGAGTATAAAAAATAACAATGATGTCAAAAATTGCCTTTACTTGTACAATTCATTCTGATTTGTCTGCGGTAATGTCACGATAATTTTCGTTAATATTAACGATGAAATCATATCAACAATAATTTTGATACGATCATAAATTTATGCCAGTGGCAGCATTTGAAAATTTCTGGGAAATGCGAACAAAACAGGCATGTTTTTTATCGCCCGACCGCAACCAAACGAGGTGATAAAGGTGTAATGTTTGTTTAATGTACACGATAGGTTAAAAAACATTACTGTCGTATTAGGGATTTTGGATAAGTACCTGCTCTTCATTCTGAATGGAGCCTGTTATCTTTATTCGTGACATTTTTATAAACTATCCAGAAATCAATGAAATAATTTTCACGTGTGTCTATTTATTGGTTGAAACTATATTTTTTATTTGATATTGAATGCGTTTGACCTCAGTTCAGCCCTGATAGGAAACAGCCTTGAAAATTTGCTTTACCTTGAAAATTGAACGAATTCAGAAACTGTGAGGGAATACCAATCATAGAGATTCGCATAATAAGAGACAAAATGCAAAATGAGGTGAGCTTTAACACCTGCTTAGTGCTTATGTAAAAAACGGGCCAAGTGCGAGTCGGACTCTCGCACAAGAGGTTATGTACGAATATCTGTATAAAACTGCAAAAAAATCTCATTTTTTTTTATGTCATAGGGAGGCAAACGAGCAGGCGGGTCACGAGATGTTATGTGAACACCGCCGCCCATAGACAACTGCAACACCTGCGGGGTTACAGAAGCGTTGCCGGCCTGTAAAAAACCTCCACCCTTCCNNTGTTTTTAGTATTTGTTGTTATAGTGGCAATACAAATACATCATCTGTGAAAATTTCAACCGTCTAGCTTTTTATTTATGTTCATTAGATACAGCTTGGTGATAGACGGACAGACAGACGAACGGACAGCGGAGTTATAGTAATAGGATTTAGTTTAATACTTTTATCCTAAAAAAGTTAAAGTTATAGAATAGAACCATATAGAATATAAAATTGCCCTTAAAAAAGAAATGTCAGTTCTAATGAAGGAAGGCTTCGTGTTCGACCTTTCATAAGTCTTGTCTCTTCGGGAATACTAATTGGACCCAACAGATTAACAGTTGACAGAATCCAAAAAGGAAAATTATGGAAAATCAACAATACCGATTTGAATTTACTGGAATATCGAATTTCATTTTTATTCAAAGGGAAATTAGAAAATATAAAACTGTATCTAAGAAATTGTCATTATGATTTACCTTAAGCTTTTTGTATTTAGGGATTAAAATATTTTAATACGGATGAAACTATAAAATATTTGTACCTACTAATATAAATTGGCCAACTCATACTAATAATATTACAAATGTGAAAGCACAGATAATATAATACTAGCGTAGTTTTTTTGTCCGTCTTTTATGTCAAAACGGAGCAACAGATAAGTAGCAATCACGGAATAATAAATAGCAATTGTCAATTAACATTTAATTAAGTTCCTTTTTTTAATATATTCAAATTTCATTTTTTCAATTCGTCATACTCAATACAATTTTAGAAACTGATTGTAAACGAAAGTTTATTACTTAGAATATTCTATGGATTAGTTTGCTTTGTAAGTGTGACATACATCAAGACATACGTTATATTCAAATTGCTATGTTAATTACAGGCTGTGGGATAATGTGAGTTCACATTCACATTATCACTAAATACTTACATAGCAGAAAAAAGATTTTCTTTTTTCGTTGGCGCTTTGTTTGATATATAGATTTTTTTTTATTAAATATGGGCTCTTGTCATAGAAATGCCATTTTTGCCTGCTACTATATACAGTTTAAGGGAATTCTTACAACGGTGATATAATTTATGTGCCGTTTATTTTTTAAGTCAGAATAAACAAGGTAGACTGCCTCCATGATCCGGAGTTTGTAGGTTCGAAACCCATTGGAGGTAACTTTGTAAAAGTTATTTCTAGTCATATCTAGTGATTAGGATATTTCAGGCTCAAATCACCTGATTATCCGAAAAGAAAGATGATTCCGCGCTTCGGAAGGCGCATTTAATCATGGGTTCCTAACGTCATCTAGTGTTTCTATAATCCAATCCTACGATTAGTTCTGGTTTACCCTAGAAGATGCAGAGGTCAGATAGTAGTCCCTCTGGGTAAAAATTAGCCACCTCACCAAATCTCCTAGTTTAAAAAGCGGACCCCGTGCTGTGAAGCGTTACTGCTGAGGATGCAACTGGGATAACGCTTGGATAAGTAGTATAAAACAAACGTATATGATTAAATTACGCAACGGATTTTGATGCGGCTTTTTTTAAGATTCGCAAGGAAGGTTTTTAAACCCATGCGAAACCGGAGCGGGTTGCTAGTTAATTGATAATCAATTAGTTCATGAATCACAATTATTGTTTTTTAAAAATATTTAAGCAAACACCTACGGTGAGTAATTTTATTCGAGGACTATTGATATAATTAATTGATTTTGATAGCGAGCCAGAAAAATATTTGTCCGACGTTTTAGGTACTACTTGAAATTCCACTTCAATATAGAATAAAATGTCCAAATTATTACAGCTGTTGTTTCGCATTTTCTTTCCAACGTAGTTTATTTGAAGTCACTCAATAAGCCCAATTTAATTAGAGAATGCTTTATAAGCAACTAGGTTTTGCCCTCGTCAAATAAAATAAAAAGGTAGCCGATGTCATTCTCTCTGTTCAACTATCTCCACGTAAAAAAGTGACATTAATTCTTTCAAATACATTTTGTAATATGTAAGGTTTATTTTTATGAAAGAGGGAGGCAAACGAGAAGACGCGTCATGTGATGTTAATAAGTGTTTGTCAATAACAGATACATATGTATGTAATACCACGTTTCTATCACTTACGGGGTAAACTGAATCAAAAGTAGTGAGGTTCTAAGGCTTAACAAAATGGCGGGCTTGGTGAAAGAAGGAGTATCAGATATAATGACTATGCTTGTGAGTGTGCTAGCTCATCACCATTGAAAAGAACTCCTGTTTAAAGCCATTTCCGTTGATTGCCTTTTACAATCTACGAGAAAAGAGAAGCAGCCGGTACATTCTACGTTTGGCCAGCATGGAAATGTTCGACGGCCTCATTGGTGTAGTGGTAAAGTAAAAAGCCTTCCGACTAAAAAGTTCCGGGTTCGAATCCCAGTCAGGTGATGAGAGAAATTGGTATTTCTCTGATTGGTCTTGGATGTTTATCTATATACGTATGTTTTAAATAATATACAGTTGTTGAGTTAGTACCCCATACTACATACATATATAATCAATTAGCATAATGCCTAAATGGTATTATTACTTTAAAATCTTTGAATAATATTAATAAACAATTTCATTTTTTTAAATATTAGGTCGGGGAAAAAGTCTTTTCGCATTATAGTATGTATGAACTTGCAATAAAATATCTTTGGCTATAGTATTTGTATCGGGCTGGTTTTGGTATTTTAAAGAACATAATTCCAAATTCAAATTAGGAAAATGTGTGATTTTCATTTGTTTTTTGTACTGTCAAGATGAGTGGATCTAATGAAGAAATTCGATACATTTTAAAATTTTACTACAAAAAAGGTAAAAATGCAACACAAGCCGCGAAAAAAATTTGCGATGTTTATGGACCTAGTGCAGTGTCTGTGAGAGTAGCACAAATTT
>JADGIL010048293.1:0-11536 GCA_020352625.1 Cactoblastis cactorum
CAAACCCACACAACTCACTATATAAAAAAAAAAAAAAAAAAAAGACCAGAATATTCTATGACTAAATCGCAAGCTGTATATAATATACCAAAAATTAAATAACTACATAAATTCCTCAACGTTATTATCATTTTTTTCCAAGCTCTAATGTAAGTGTTGTTTTTGCGTGAATGCACATAAAAACCAGAAGTATTGTAGTGTTTCACAAACAAAATTCATGATTGAGATATAGTTGCGACACACCCACATAGACACTACAGAAAAACAAAATCATTTATTTCATATGTTTTCAAAAATATACATTGAAAAATTATCTATACGACTGAGAAATTAGACGCGTTGTCTATCATGACACGCCCCCAAACGTCGCCAAAACACGTGACATTATTTTAACGGACCATTTGGCTATGACGTATGAGGATATGTGGGTCGATAAGCTGTAATATGATCTGATTTGCATTATTTATAACATTTAGCAGGTAAACAGCAAAGCCAGTTGGGTCCTGACACTGTAAGCTATAAACGAACTGTTTTTTAGGCTGTTTATCGTCATAAACAGATAAATTAGTCTTAAACTGGGTGACGACGTGAAATGCTCTTGCTCGCAACTGTCTCGACTAGGCTGCACGACATCGCAACAAAGATCAACTTCGTCATCAACTATCAACACAAATTCGACCGAACGAACATTTAGTTCATGCCGTAAACTAGTCAAAATTTTATTGTTTTTCAACCAGTTTACCATTGACCATAAACGGTCTCGTTGTGTTGAGGGCAAAATGCATTGACGATGCACTATTACAGCACGGCAATCTTTGGCCGTCAGCAACACTGAGGGATCCATACGCGTTTTCCAACTACCATTTTTTAACTCCCTACTCAAAGGACTACAAGTTTAACGTGTGTGTGTGTCATTCTGTCTGTGCCATCATACTTGTAGCTCCCAAACTGATGAACGGATTTGGATATTTTTTTTTGTTAGTAAGGTGACTATCAAGAGTTCTTAGTTATGTTTTAACCCCCTACGCAAAAAAAGGTGTAAGTTTGACGTGTGTTATTTTGCACTGTTAAATTTTTAAATTATATACTTGTTATCAACTGACACACATTTTATATGAAAGATGGTAGGTATGTTGATGACAGCTAAAGTTGCAGCCACAAAAAACAGATGTGGCGCTGTAAGTGCACGAAATAAAATGAAATCAATGAATATTGTCTAGTTTAATTGTTTTATATTGACATGACCAAGTCGTGTGTTTTACTGACAAAAGCATGGCTTAGCCCTGGGGTTTTTTTGCAAGGGACCGTATAGCTTTATTACTTTACGAAATTAGTTAAAATCTATGAAGAAGTAATAATAACATTGATCTATATCTTTGAAGAAGGGCAACTATCAGATGAAGGTCAAAAACAAGTGCACTCCCTTTCACTTTCATCATAATTTATTGTTGTTTAGCAGTTATAACTAAATTGAGTATTTCAGTAAGTTAATAATTTTTTTAAGCATTTATTTTCTTAAATAATATCATCAAATGAGTGTCATTATATTAAGGACATGAATTAATAAATTTTAAAAGTATAAAATAATTTATAGGAAAGCCTTTTAAGCTAACAAATTTTAATAACCTTATAAACAGATATTGACCATGAAAAAAATCTACGAAACCAAATTATGCAGCTGCAATAATGTCATAAAGTAAACAATAAGTTAAAATTATTGTTACCTATTTTAATTTCAAATTTTTCATTCAATAATTACAATTTATAATTAGTTTTTCAAAATAAGTCTGCAAAATCTTGGCATTGGACTGTATGTCACCTTAAATAAATTAAAAATTTAATTCATCATACAAGACTTACCCGTCAGTTGTCACAGAATTCAAGGACAGTGTCTCAGCAAATATCATCTCATTATCTTGAAGTCTTTTATCTTCTTCAGTTGCCACCTGGTGACCATCTGGCTCTGTTGTGGGCACATCCTGTTCAATGTCAGTCACTTTCTGACTAACGTTGTGCAAACCAGACAAGTCAACGTTCACGTGCGCATCAGCCTCGCCTTGCAAAGCGTCAGAGACCACCAAGATGAAGAGAGCACAACTGAAAAACCATATGAACATCAGGAATCGTTCATCAAATTATTATTACACATTATCAGACTAGTCTAAAGGCTATTTACTCACCTCGAAATCACCGAAATTGTCAGCAAAGACGTATATATAACGCACAACCCACCCTTCATCGTAAAATTAGTGAAATATCCACAGTAAAGTTCATTTTGTGCGCAAAATTAAAACATTTTCACAACGGTTTTTAACACAACTTTTGAACAAAACACATAAGATGAATTTAACAAATTTTCATTTCACATTCACATGAAATTCATTGTATTATTTTTTGCAATATTTAAGCAGCTGCTAGTTTAACGTAATGAACGTTAGAAAAAGAAGACTGACTTTTTCCAATTTTACAACAAACTCAATATATTTGTGACAATTGTGATATGCAATCCTGAAAAACACTGAAACACGATTGGCGGAAATTAAATTGTTAATATCAAATCCCTGAATTCACCAATCAGAAATAGACATTTAGTTATCAAATCTGAACCTCATTGGATAATGAAGTTTCATAAAAATACTCCTTTTCAAGCATTATTTAACACAATTTGGTAGCTATATATGCTGCTTTTTAAAACAAAGTTAAAGAAACACTATTTTATTTATAAATTCATGTTTTTAATTGTTTGTGAACATAATATAAAGATGAAAAATTTACCAGTATATAATAAAACTTAATACATTTTTAAAAAATTGCTATCGAGGGCGTAAGTCTAAGCGTAAAATATTTATTGCATAGATGTCGCCATTGACACAATTTTTTTTGTTTTGAAGCTGTCACTGTCATCGACGTCAACATTTCTTTAGAAGATTCAATTCACTGGACGAGCTTTTCGTTTTCCGAAACCATGGAAGCATTATATGCCTTACCTTTTACTGTGCTTGAATTACCAAATATTAAAATTAAAAAGCCAACATGGCTGCAGCCTCCGTCAGCTATGACCACATTTTCATTGGTTCTTTTTTCGTACTTTTTGGTCACTGGAGGTTAGTACCGCTTTATCTAATGGCATTCTTATCAGATTTCATGTTTTTTATTCATACATTAGGTTTGAGTAAGAAATTTAAAGCAGTTTATAAATGAATCATTTTTTTAATTGCAGGTATTATCTATGACGTGATAGTGGAGCCTCCCAGTGTAGGATCGACTACGGATGAACATGGGCACAGTAGACCTGTAGCGTTTATGCCGAACCGTGTTAACGGTCAATACATCATGGAAGGGTTAGCCTCAAGCTTCTTATTTTCACTTGGAGGACTAGGCTTCATCATATTAGATCGCACCCACAACCCCACTACACCAAAGTTGAATAGAATTTTGCTAATATCTGTAGCTTTCTTGTGTATACATGTATCTTTCTTTACTACCTGGATATTCATGAGGATGAAGCTCCCAGGCTACTTACAAAATTAATGTAAGTTTATTGTAAGTGCTGTCTATTTAGAATTGTATGGTTTATAATAATAAATATTTTTCTATTGGAAGATTTGTTATACTTTAACCCTCATTATAAAAATTCATACTAGTACATAATTACCAAAAATTACAATGCTCATTTTCACTTTTCAAATTGGAAAAAAAAATATTTTCGTAGTGGTATGAGCCCGCTGCATTTTTTAGCCTGCAGCATGAATGGGCTATCAGCCGCCATGCTCCGTCCGGCGGTGGCGGCGATCACTTAACATCACGTGAACCGCCTACTCGTTTGTCTCGCTCTTACAAAATAAGAAATGACCAGCAAGTCTTATATGCCTATTTAGTACTAACAACAGCAACTTTATGAATCATCCTGTTTTTTTTTAAAGAAACATCAAAGTTGTATAGTTTTAAAGATCTAAGCATACACAAGGACACAGCTAATAGTAACTTATTTTATACTATGTAGAGACAATAAAAAAAAAATTTCTGTAGCACATGTATTACAAAAAATAAATATTTTATAAATATCTCCTCGCAAACAAACATTTGAGATTCTTCATGAAGTCTAAATAAAATTAAATAAGGAAGACCACAAATGAGATACAAAGAAAGCATATTTAATTATGATAATGTAAATGATTTAATTACTTATAAAATTAATATAAATAGCTTAAACCTGGCAGTGATTCTAAACACTTCTGACAGAGATTCTATAACCCAACTAAGTAGGTAATTTCAATGTAAAAATATTTAAAAAATCATTCATGAGCCCTGATAAGATCAATTACAGATACGGTAACACGTCATTATCCCTTACGGGGTAGACAGAGCCAAGAGTCATGTGACTCGAAGGGCACACTTAGCAAAATGACGAGATTATTGGTTTAGTGGAGACTCAGAAATAGTGACAGGTTGCTAGCCCATCACCTTTGAGAATCTCAGTTTCAAGCTCTTTCCCTTGATTGACTTTTACAATCTATGCACGAAGAGTAGCAGTTCGCACATTCTACGTTTTTCCTTCACTTCCAGATCAGCGTGGAAGAAATAAGGTCAATTATTTAATTTAAATTAAGGTCAATTAATTTATTAAAATTATGAAATTAATAATATTTGATAGACATATTAATTCATTTTTCTTATTATACTGTTATGAGTTACACTGGTTACAAACAATTGGCATATTGAACCAATAAGGTTGATCATCTTGGACTACAATGGCCCTCGGCTCTTCAATTATTCCAGTGACATCCACCGTTAGATTCGTTAGATTCTAGATTCTATCGCTGACATCACGGTATACTTCACAGCCTTATTCGGAAAGATCTGAAATTAAAATAAATAAATCAATCAATCAACATTGACCTCTCGAGCATGATAATTACTTACAAGACGGATAGCAGACACCAGTGATAGTGCCTGAATAAGTCAAACAAAACATAATAGAAAGTAATTGTTTTTTCCCGCGGCTTTGCTTGTGTGGCATTTGGTCTGTAGCCTATGTGTTATTCTGGTGTATAACCTATTTTACTGTAAAGTTTCATCCAAATCTGTTCAATAGCTTTTTTGAGAAAGGGTAACAAATATATATGAGTACTTCACAAGCGTTCACATTTAAAATATTAGTAAGATGGCACAAACAATGACACAAAAATGTGAATACATATAATTCATTCATAATAATGACGAACTCTAAAATGCCTTGGAGGATAAGCTATCCAATTACTTACGACTTGGCTCATGAGATTATCAGTATGTGAATGTTTCAGTAGTGGTTAGCACAAACAGACTTATACCAAAGAACCTCAATGAATACGAAAATAAATTGAACTTTTATTAAATTTAACAAAATCTTACTGGCAGAAATCAGAACTCTTGTCTATGATGTGCTCAAACTCTGCAAAAGACAAAGCACCATCATCATCTAAGTCTGCCTCTTCTAGTACATTCTGGACTAGCTGTTGTATTTCTGAGTCGCTCAACTTGAGATCAGGACCACATAGCCTTTCAATCACCTCTCGGAGGTCTGAGACACCAATCATGTCGTCACCATCAAAGTCTGTAAAGAAATAAGGGATCATGAAAATATTTTTTTAGGATATGATGAATAGTTATGGTTTCTTCGCTTTTACAATATTTTAAATAATATGTAAAAGGTTTCAACTTTTTTTACAACTTTACTAGCTTTTCTCACTATATTTTGGATTGGATTGGGAATTTTTAAACACCTTTAGGCAAAACGGTATGTTTAAGTAAATCTTTTTAAAGTAAATATTTGATTCTCTGGTTGCTTATGTATTATTTTCACTGTAGACTATCTCGACATCTAGGAAAATTTCTAACTTACCAAATATTCTAAAAGCATGTTCAGCCTTGACAGCCTTAGGTGCTGTCTCACTGAACACTGACATCATATCCAAGAAGTCTTCAAATGTGCAGTCTCCATCATTACTTGAGCTAAATACTTTGCAAATCCTGTCTCTAAAAGGATTAACCCTCAGTTCAGGGTACTGGAGGATTTTGGCCATTGGCAGTTTGGCATTCTTGTTGTGGCCGACTTTCTCTGGGGCAAGAGCTTTGAATTTTTGGTGTGCACTGGAAATTACAAAAGCAATGAATATTATTCTAGATCAAATTCTAAAATGAATATTAAGCTTAGTTATTTAAGCTATCAGTAAGAACACTTACTAGAGTACTTCTTTCTTCGTAAAATAGGTAAGATCCTGCAAATTATATCATAATTGATTAGTCATAATTTCACAGCATCCATCCATGCACACAGAATATAACAGATTTCTAATATGAATTTTCGGGTAGGGCTTTGTATACAAAAAAATTTATACACGTAGAATTTAAATGAACAAAAATATCAAAATAAATACAAAGTAGTACCTCGTAATCTTGGAGTTCTTCCTCCGTAAACTGACTTTTTCCTTGACCCATATCTGTGCGAATTAATATATGAATAACGACCACAAGATCCTTTAAGCCTGTATATACCCTTTAGTTAAAACTTGCTATAAAAACACAAACAAACTAAACAATACTTATTTCATTATGTGCGAGAAAGAAGTATGACTGGGGAGGGGAGGGAAACGTCAAATGTCATGGAAATGTCAAACTTTGGACAGAGTTTTGATGATAATGTCATTGATATGTACAATTATAAAGAAAATATTATTTTACCTACTATCCAAATATGAGGTTCATGTCTTTAAATAAATATAGATCGGTACTTAAGTACAAAAAGTTACACAATACGCGTGTTTTATTTATTAACATTAATGTATTTTACATGTACATAGTTAAGCGTTTAATTGTTATTTCTATTCATGCGTTTACCCGTAGAATCTGTAACTGTAAAAAAGGAAAAAGAATTAAATTATTATTTAATTACAATACTACAAATGTTTTGCTTTTTAACCATTGTATTCGTAGCCGTACCATTAGTTTTTCTGGAGCCAAATATAGAACCTCTTTTATACGGTCCTCCTGGTGTAAGCTCACACAAAACTGGATAAGTTTTGTTGCATGATATTGATTTCCACATTCGATGACGAGTGATCACCACGCAATCAAACTTGTTGTAGTATCGTCTGGGGTGACCAGGCGCCCAGGCGCGGTATGAGGTGCATTCTAAAGAGTCACCTGAAAGTTAAAAGTTAAAACTGTGGTTAAAACGCACATAATGATAGGATCATCATAGTCTTCACCCAAGTTAATTTTGATATCTACTGTATTTAGTACCTAGTAGTTTAGTTACTAAGTACCAAATGCACTAATTAAGTGTTAAAAGAAACGCATAAATATGCCCGGCCCAGAACCTGGCATTAAAAAAATAAACCAAGCAAACGCCCAGAGTCGCAAAACTGGGTGAAAAAAATTGAAGGCGCTTGATATTTTATTTTTATAGATATCCATCCCATAAACTTTTCTATAACGAGAAACCTTACCTTGTGTAAAATATAATATTCATATTATCTTCCTTCCACAATCTAAATAAGTAAGTACTCATTGTAACCAAAAGTTTATGAGCTTTTTAAGCAATTAATTAAAATGGTTAAAAATATGAGCAAGTAAGTAAATTCTATTTGTAGTAAGTAATTTAGATAACTGCAGAGCTAACCTTGAACGCCATAAAATACGCTTTCATTCTGTCTCCTCATCCCCACCAGCGCCGCGTCCACGCTGGCTCCAGCCAGCAGTTGCGCAAGCGCATCCGTTCTCTGCTCGCTCGTGACGTCAGCCAATACTCCGCTGATGTTCCGACATTGCTGCACCCCGTTAGTGAAGTTGTACCTTTGTGTAATGAGGAAGAACATTCCAGTAGCTGGCACGCAGGTGGAATTCATATTTGCTGTAAAATTTATTGCCTTAAGGGTAATAAAGGCAAAAAAAATTGCAATAGTCTTAAGTGTCTTTATAGATACTTAAGACTATTGCTATTTTTTTGCACGTTGAGCTCTTATGAGCTTAACGTGTTTAAGTGTAACGTCTTCCTGAGGTCGCCAGCAACGTGAAGAGTCTGCTAGCGTTAAACATAAAATAGGCACAGTCGTCGAGTAGCGGAAACCAGACCGTAATACAATAGAATAAAAAAAAATGCAGCACAAATCTTAGCTCCTTGACCTTGACCGTTCTTAGCTCAATTTAGCTAGGCTATTTAAGACTTGGGTATTAATTGACCAGCCTCACTTATGTGGCAAGCAAACTGGTGCATATATAATGCAGATATTAAATGGATAAGATGTCATTTATTTCCAGTAGTGGACTTCCTCTGCCTGCAATGATATATTTTAAAGGAGTACTTACGTAATGGTCTAGCATACATGCTATAATAATCAAATCTCGTATCGTTCACAAGCGAAAGACCGCCGTCAGCTTCAGCGCACTTCAGAACTTCACAAGTATACTCCAAAGGTTCCTTCGACATCTTCACAGCTTCAGGGGGACTGAAGTTCAGAGACAAAGCCTTCTTCTCTATGCCCAGTCTGAGACAGCTGATCAACGATGTGTACCTTGCTTTAGCAGCTATACCGAGCTTGGATCTGTAGCATTTCTCCATGAGATGATATTTTGGAACCACATTTGGAGAATCATTGGTACATTTCGGGTTGGCTTCTATTTTCAAAGTTAGTGCCGTTATAGCAACCACAACAGTGATTATCAAAAAGGATGTGTGAGAGTCTTCGATCATTTTTAGCGCATTTTATTAAGTTATGGTCCTCAAAAGGTTTTTCAGGATATCCAATTTGCAATGGATTTTAGTCGTTAGATATTTAAGTGTGTAATTAATTGGCTGTGTTAGAAGATTGTTAGTGTTAGTTCGCCTATAGGATAATCCACCACTGAATGAGACGGCTAATTTGGTCAATAATCAAACATAATACTGATTAATTATTTATTTATGGCAAGCACTGCGTACTTACTCTTTAACAGTGAGAATTAAAATGAAAATGTAACGATGAACTAGAATAATTTAACTTTATTATGCGGAAATGTGTGTGTTATTGTTCGTTTGTGTCGACTATTGTTCGTTGACGAAATGATTGATTTTGCCTTCTCTTTCATAGGTGAATTGTTAGGTTATTTTTATATGACTAACTGTGCCCTGTGGCTTTAAAATGGCGTAAAAATTGTTGCGTTATTGAGACATTAAACTGCACATAATTTAATCGCTAAAACCGCGAAATGTGAATCAGTAGCAGCTCCAGACTGCGGACAGACATGTTGATCACTAAACAAGGAACCCTATAAGAAGGATATTGACCAAAAAAACAACTGGCCAAGTGCGAGTCGGACCGTCGTATTAACAATAACATGTTGAAATCACGTTTGTTGTATGGGAGCTCCCTGAAGTGTTTATTTTATTGTTTTTAGTAGTTGTTACAATAGCGGCAACAAAAATACATCATCTGAAAAATTAACTGTTTAGCTATCACGGTTCGTTAGATTCAGCCTTTAAAAACCTGTGAACCTGTTTTTAACCTTTGGTTAAGGATCCTTAAAAACATATAATTTTAGTACAAGTTGGGTAATAATTTTTGTTACAAACTCTCTCATTAAATTGAAAATAAAAATGACACGTCAAAAAGAATGTTATTCGAAAATTTGACAAAATCTATACGTCCATTGAAACATTTGTCATTTATTAGAAGATGTATTACACCATAAAAATCGAAAATAATTTGTAGACGTAATTGATTAGTTTTATATACATACTTTGGACAATAATGGGTTGCGTTTTTACTAGGACTGATGAAGTAAGTGGTGAAAGGAAGCCCTTCGTTTTAGATTTAATGTTTAGGTATCTTTACTGCATATATTAGAGATATAACTAATCTTTCTGTATTTATATAGAAAATGAAGGGTCTTACATATTTCCCTTGTAAGCTTGTAAGCAATATCAATAACTATATATATATATATAAATATATATATATATATATATATAATACGCAAAAAGACATATAAATACCAAAACCTATAATTGGTGTATGTTGATATCAAGGGCGTGTTGATTTGTGTATGCTGTTTGGCATATCATAATAAGTAAATAAATAATCTACTGAATGATATTTGATGAAGTTTTTACAACTGTATTTTTACCCGACTGCGGCAGAAGGAGGGTTATGTTTTTAGTTGAAATGGTCGAATTGGCGATATTTAACAAGTGAAGTGAACATGCATGTGTAATTTGCTGTTTAAAGAAGATCATAAGAATAATAATTTTTCCATCGTTTTTACTCTTTAGTTAAAGTTTGACGTGTGTGTGTATCATTCTGTCTGTGACAACATAGCTCCCAAACGAATGAACCGATTTGGATAATTCTTTTTTTGTTAGGAAGGTGACTTGTTCGAGAGTGTTCTTAGCTATGATTTAACCACCGCCGCAAAAAGAGGGGTAAGTTTAAGTGTGTTATGGTATATTGTGTCGGGGGTTATTTTAATTTAATAACTTGTTACCTATGTCTGTTCAGAGCATTACGTTTCTAAACTTTCTACCTAACTTTACATCGTAAATTCAAAGGACTATTCCCAGGATGAAGCAAACTATGACATGACTCCAATCCGGCACCTGCCCGTCATATTTGTGAACGGGGTTCCGGGCGCCGGCAATCAGACGGTCGCGCAGACCATATCCAACATCACCGGGTACACGATGATCAGGCCGGGCGACTTGGTGCGGGCTGAATCGACGAAGGACACCACCAGAGGGCGCATGATAGCTGATAAGCTTGCGGCGCAAGAAGAACTGCCTGAGGTTTTTAGCCATAATTATCAGTAATTAATATCCTACTAATGTTATAAATGCGAAAGTTTGTATGTCAGGATGTCAGCATGGATTTTTGTTACTCTTTCACGCAAAAACTACTGAACCGATTACGATGAAATTTGGTATATAGGTAGCTGAAGACCCAGAATAACATATACTTTTTATTCCGGAGTTCCCGCGGGATTGATTCCAAATTGAATTCCATAGGGTTATCATAGGGTTTTCACGCGTAAGAAGTCGCGGGCGGCCTCTAGTTAATCATATATTTTGGATGAGGACAGAAGATACATACAGATCTTACAGAATTGGAAGGTAATGTATTATTGACGACCTCCGTGGTGTAACGGATAACGTACGTTAACCGTTATACAATAAATAAATATGTATATAGGAACAAATCACGCAAATTGAGTTAGCCCCAAACTAATTTCAAGACTCGTATTATAGGATACTAACTCAACGTTACTATAGTTTATAATAAATACATATATAGAAAAACGTCCAAGACCCAGGCCAATCAGAAAAAGGTCATTTTCCATCATAACCTGACCGGGGATCGAACCCGGGACCTCCTGAGTATCGGTCAACTACGTTAACCGTTACACCACGGAGGTCGTCAAAATATAGTATAGTTGACGTAAATTTCACTTTCTAGAAGTTATTAAATTTATCTAACAAAAAAAAATAACTTGTCGTGGCATTTTGGGTTACAAGTATGAACTCTTA
>JADGIL010048304.1:0-13152 GCA_020352625.1 Cactoblastis cactorum
ATATTTATTATTTATTGTAAAGCTACAAACTACAAGCGTTTCGGAACGACCACTAACTACTGAGGAGAACATTTGAAAGCCTTATTTTTTAAGTCTGATAAAACTATATAACAATTATTTGATCAAACTCTCAATTATTTCAAAACCTGTCGTCAAAGACAGCTGATCTGGATAATTCTGCTGAAAATAATTGTGTTCCTCAGCCAAAAGATAATATGGAAGAGAGTATATACTCGCCAGTGGCAGCTGACGAAGAAGAGGCGCCTCCCCCGCCCCCGCCTCGCGGGGAGAGCCTCCTCCCTCCCCCCGCTCGCGCCCCCGCCCGTCCCCTGCCGGCCATACCCGCGAGTACTTCGCTTGGTAAGTACCAACTACATCATTATTAGACGGTATTTCCGGACCAATACGACATCAAAACCTAGAAAAGATCGTATAAATCCCTTAAAGGCCTGTGACCTCCCGACATTTGCAGGTGTTTATGGCCGGCGGTGTTCACTTTACATCACGTGACCCGCCAGCTCTTTTGCCCCCCTCTATCATTTAAAAAACGATCAAATAATATCATAAGCATAATCAAAACCCCCAAATTGACGCGAGCGAAGTCGCGGGCAAAAGCCAGGTTTTTTTTATATTTAAGTTTTTGTATGTAAGTAAGTCAGGTCCGTTAGTTAGTGGAATGTGGTCTCTGCCTACACATATGGGGAAAAAGTCATGATCATATATCAGTAGGTAGCTCTACATTATGTTCATCTATACATACCTATAATAAAACAGTAAAAATATTTTGTCTATATATTTATTATTTTTGACTGAAATGGACAGAGAGACACTTAAAAAGAATATTAAAATTTAAAAAAAAAACGAATTTTTTGTCTGTCTGTCTGTATGTATGATCACGCTAATCTCCCTGAACCAATTTACTGAAAACTTTCACCAGTTGCTTTGTTTTAACTCAGAAAAGCATTTAAAATTTGTTTTATCAAAATCGGTTCATTAAAAAAAGTTATCATCATATGAATGAACTCAAGGCATAATTACCATTAATTCTTCAATAATCCGCTAGATTTTTCCATCTTATTAATTTCTAATATGATTTGAATATTGATTTATTTCACATATTATTATATACATTGGATTTGAAATTTACACGGACGAAGTCGCGGGCAACAGCTAGTTAGATATATGATCATCAGACATATATGATCAGAAGTACTTTTAACCGACGAGCGTGTATGAAAAGATTGATGAATGTGGAGGAAGCGAAAGAAGTACGTCAGGACCGTAGTTAGTGGACGAATGTGGTCTCTGTCTACACGTATGGGGAAAAAAGTCATGATTATATGTAAGCCTTTGTAAATCCTACTAATGTTATAAATGCTAAAGTTTGTGAGGATGTATGTGATGAGTTAAGTCATGATGATGTTAAGTGACCACCGCCCATGGATAACTGCAAACCCGCGGGGTCACAGAAGCGTTGCCGGCCTTCAAAAAGCCCCCGTCCTCCCTAAATGGGGAGCGCGGAGAAATTAGGCCACCGACTCTCCCACTCACCGGATGGAGCATGGCGTACGCTGCTTAAACCGTTGGAGTTATACAAAGACGATGTACCATAGGATTGTTTGTCTTAAATACTTAGTTAACTAAGTGGCTGACAAAATTCCACGCGAGCGATGCCGCGGGAAAAAAGCTAGTATTTTATATTTATTTGTCCCTGTATATATTTATTGCATGTTCTTCTACCAGGTAACCTGCACCCGTACAGCCGTGATTCCTCATCGTCGAGGCGTGATTCCTCATCGGACGAGGGACCGCCCTCCCCCCCGGCGCGGGAGACCTCCACGCCGGGCTCATCAGCCGATGACGAGGATGACGATCCTGCTCCGCAGACATCGGAGAGGTAAACATCTCCTTTTTAGGGCTTCGTACCCAATGGGTAAAAATGGAACCCAACGAATGAATGAATGAAATAAGTTGCGGTGAATGAAACTATTGTTAAGACTTCGCTGTCTGTCATTCACCAGGTTGTATCTCGTGTGACTTACTCAATTACTAAGACTTTTCTGTCTGTCTGTCACCAGGCTGTCTCGTGCACCTAAACAGTTACAATTCTCAAAAATTATGTATTTCCGATGTCGTCTTAACAAAAAATACTATAAATATTAATTGGAATACTTATGAGTTTAATAACTCAAACTCAAAATATTTATTTACTAGAATACATGTTACACTGTTCTTAAAATGTTTTTAATATTAAAAATAGATTAAATATTAAAAGCGGACTCCCATGCAACAATGGCGATATTTTAGCGATTTTTATTTAAATGGTACGGAACCCTCCGTGCACGACTCCAACTCGGACTTGGACGTTTACTTTTTGACTTGTTGTCTGCAATCAGTCTTGATTGACTTTTAACAGGAGCACAATTCAGCTACAGTACAAGCTGAGGTGTAATACCAGGAGCACGAAAAACTATCGTTTTCGTTATGGTTATTGTAATCGGCGATTTACTATGAAAAGTAGAGCAGCGCCGCAACGGTCGTTTGAGGAACTAGTTTTCATATAAACTTAACGGATACGATAACCATAACGAGAACGATAGTTTTTCGTGCTTAAATTACTGGTCACCGCCTGAAGTATGCGGGCGGTGACACGGAGGCTGGCGCTATTGTCTACGATCAAAATTGCCCGTGTTAGAACTAGGAACAGAGTTCTCAACACGGGCAACCTAACTTGCAATTAGGTTCTTATCATAAAAAAATCGTTTGCGCCTCGTACTTCGATCTTTATTACAGTGCTTAAAAATCACCTTAAATTTAAATAGGTAATCAAGATTCATTAAAACATAAGGAAAGTAGTCAATGTGTTCAACTTTAAAAACCTTCCGAGTATATTTTTTTAAACCTATTTTAAGCTTTGTTTATTTTTCCATAAAAGTATTTTTCTGCAAGACTCATCGGACTTGGCTCTGCGAGATCAGGGTTTCCCCAAATTTGTCCCTTATGGCAATGAGTAAGGTTTATTATTCCCTGAAGTAAGGAAACCTTGCAAGTATTTTGAAACCTGCTTTTCGGCCTTGGTATACTCACTTCACCACGTACCAAGCGGCCCTTGTACGTGAGTTCAATATTTCATAATCAAAAATCAAAATATTTATTCAGAAATTAGACCTTCACAGGTACTTTTTCACGTCAATATCTAACAAACATTTTTATTCTAATCAAGCTACAGACTACCATACGATAGAAGAAAAGTAAGACTAATATGGGTTTTTTTTCAGCGGTGAGCCGTCAGATACACTCCGCCGGCGTCGCAACCGCGAACTCGCCGACAGGGTGTCGGCGATGAAGCGTCGCGCTCGAGACACCGAAAAGTGGCACGCTCTCAAGAGGTCCTTGTATAAACCACTCACAATCACTTTTGGCTTCATCCTCGCCGGCATTTTCATCTACTCATACGTCAAACATTAAACATTATAACGGCTTTGTCACCTTGTTGAGCGAAACTCCTTTTATTCTTCCAACAATCCTTTTCATTCCTCTTTGATTTGGCTATCAATTTACTGGTTATTAATATGCTATTAAGCCGTCTGCTCTGATACGCCTGGGCCTTAAGAAGTTTCGCGCCAACGCAGGTCGCGTCATTTTGACAGTTGTCAAAAGTTATTTCAACGATTGGCAAAATGGCGGCGATCTATTTTGTTTATTTTGTTTTTTTTTGTTTAACGTTTGGCATACACACTCCGAAATAAAATATATTTATGTATTTAAAAACGAATTCCATAAATCTGCTTTGGTCTTCGGTGTGTGCTTATTTAGTTCTTTATACGTTTGAATACATGTTCAATAAAAAATTACCCTATTTATCCTTGTATTAATATCGATGTGACTCGTCTAAGTATAAGTACTTTTAGTGTTCAGATAAGAAAATAAAGGAATCAATTTTCTAGAAATGACACTATTGGGGTATGGTATTATGAACACAAAAAATGACAAGATATCAAAGCTGAATTTTAAACATTTGATCGGTCACATCGATATTTGGGTACATGCGTCGTTTCTTACAAAAAATTACCAATATTATTTGCATATTTTTGGTCAATATCGGGCTGAAAGTACGAATGGATATCATCGTCTAAAATGTCTACTTTGGACACCTGTAATTTTACACACATGCATACATAAGATAGAGAATAAGGCTATGAAACTGTTAACTACTAGAAAAAAAAAGAATTACACCAACTATACTTATGTATTTCGGTGGGAACGTCAATTTTTCTCTACATTTTCACTGTTCTTGTGAGAATGAGAAAACCTTATTGTAATGTGATATAAATCGCTAAGCTTTTGGCTGTTTAGTATTTGTATGAAGAAGGAAAAAAACAATCGAAAAAAAGGAATCTATTTCAACGACGTCTGAGAAAATACAGGATTTCATATTTTGAAATGAAATAACTTGTACAAATATGTAGTATGTATGAAGAATCTATCAGTACGCAAATGATATTTTTAGTTACTTTGGCCGTGTTTGTTCGATTCGTGGTCAGAGCAAGCGCTGGCGAAGGACACGTTTTGTATGTGCGTTTTATCAATATAGATAAAATTGAAAAAATATGGCATGTAACTGTATCATGGACTCGGTCGTGTGATGTACATGAATACGTTTAAGTAACGCATTATTGATTGTAATGAATTCTTTGATCATTTTTTTTAAATGGAGGCAACGAGCGGTTCACTTGATGTTAAGTGATCACCGCCGTCCATAGGCACCTGCAACACGCGGGGGTCATAAGCGTTGTCGGCCTTTGACAGGGATTTATACGCTCCTCTGACCATCTAGTTGAATATAAGTGAATCTAGGGGGTATATTTAAAACTATTGAAGTCATATAAACGTCATCATTAGTTTTTTTTTGGAATTGGCTCCGTGTGGTAGCTAATTTCAAGACGTTTTCAAGTCAGAAACGTAAACTAATGAACTTTATATCTTTGAGGTATGTCGGTATACATTATAAATTCATTTTTATACTTTTGCCAAATTTGTATGTTGTTCATTAACAAAATAACTTAGAACTGTTCAGAAATCAATTTTTATTACAATTATTTATTGTGTACATATTTATGTTAAAATATTACATGACTTTTCGTTTCTACCTATATTGCAGACAGTTTTTTTGTTAATGGCAACATCAAATATCTCTTGGTGTGTAATGTTAAAGAGGTAGTAAGCGTATAAATTCGAGATATTTAAATGATTTCAATTTTTAGCGAGTAACAGAAGGAAAAAAGACAAAATAAATGTTTTTTTAGACGTTTAATACCGTACACTATATAATTTAAATTATATATAATTGCTTATGTACGTTATACATTAGGTTATTATTTTTTTAGTTTTTGTTCGCACAACGAATTTTTTTTTTTTATTCACGTTTCTATTGTGCAAACTATCGAGATACGAGCTTATTGTCGAAAATTCTTAGATAGATTTAAAAATAAAATTAGTAATATTTTTCATAAACACCCGCTTTTGCACACATATTTTGCACCCATTAAAATTAAGTTGATGTTTTATTTAGTATTTATTCATATATTCGGCCCTTATTTTAATACTTTTTTGAAAGTCGATTTGTTTTGACTAATTGTTTTTTTTTTTATAAAGTGTCAGATTTTTTAAAAGATATTCCTTGCATTGTAACATATTCGTTATATTATTGTAACAATACATTAGCTGGAGGGTATAACTTTTTAAACATTAGACTGACATTTGATTGACATTAAAATAACTGTATGTGTTCTTAGCGGGGATTGTTTCACTGAACTGTCATGTTTAATCATTATATTTCTAATAACTATATTTAATCACGTAATATGGATCTCCTTATTGGATTTGTCATAGAATTTCATAAGCAAAAAGGTGCTAGCCGTTCGGGAAAACCTATCCGTAATTTAGATAATGTATATTCAATTCAGTTAGAACGGGATGGACAAATAACGTCGACCAAAGACAGTCGAAAGTTTGATTTACTTACGAATGATTGTTTTTACAGTCCTATAAATGTAGATTCAAAGATTTGACGCGCGTAGGAGTACATATTCTGATATATATTTTTTTTATCATTTGATCCTTCTCGTAAGCAGGTAGGATATTTTATATTTTTAGCTAAGAAATTTGTTATTACAAATTTTACGACCATCGTCACGAATTTTATAAGCTTAGTGCGAATTTTTGTGCGGTGGTCACCTAGCCACATCCCACTTCTGATTCCCTAAGCGTGATAAACAACGGCAGTTTATTAATTTCAGGTTAAAACAGGAGGGCTTACCTCGAACAGAATCGTGCAGTGACTGAGAAGATTAGGTAAATTAAAACAATTGATGTATAGATGTTGAGCTATTGTAAGTAGGCAGCGGTTTAGTTGACAACTATCGCTTGACCCCTGTCCATATAGGACGCCGCGTCTGATAGTTAATATTTCAGACTCCTAGTAATCCATAGGTGACTTTAAAAAACAATTAACAACCTGTTAAACTGAATTTTATTTCCGTAAAGTGGTGCTTACGTGTGTATGACACGTATCGCTATAAAATCATATGTGACTTCATGTAAGTCTATTTCTTACTTACAAGTTAGGGCATTCAGAGTGATTAAGAAAGACAATGTAATTGATTCAAACTAGTTTTTACGTGCGGCTTCGCTCGCGTTCCGTAATACCCGCAAAAGGAATCTTGTTTTGTCTAAGCGAGCACCTATGTACGTCTAAAAAAGTGTGCAAAGTTTAAGGCACTTGCTGCTTCAAAGATAACTTGAAGTCACTTTAAGAGTGACATAATCACATGTCACCTATATGTTATGATACATACGTATAATAATTTTAAACCCTTATAATCAATTACTGGATGTATGCACAACTTTGATAGCGACGTTACCGATGTTTTTACGATGATATAAGAAATCGTTTTATATTTTTAAATCTGCGAAAAACAAAAAAAAAAGAGAAATTATAAAACAAATTTGGAGGGATTTAATTTCAATAAAAATAAACTGTCGAGGTCTTGTGTTTGACCCCAATGGTGTACCTAGTAATTATTTCTCAACTGTATCAGACACATATAACAGCTTTACGTTCATACTGAATAAAATACATTGAATTATTATATTTTTGATTTGTAGAAAGATACGCCTGACCTTTAAATTCTTTGAAAATATTCAAAGAATTTGTTTTAAATTATCAAGAAGTCATCGTAAATAATATATTAGCCAAGATTGCACACGCCGGACGCGGCGAGAGCCGGCAACGGGAAGTTCCGTCCTACAAATACGCGATGTGTTTTAAATAACATCACGGTATCAACAATTTGTAACAGCTTCTACGAATAAATATTAAATTAAAAGAAATAACAACGACTTATTTTCCATTAATTTAGGTTTTGATTGTAAATTCTACAAATTTTTACGCTGTTAGTTTCTTACTAACTGCAAAATTAATATTTTTGTACAATCTCGTATATACATTAAAAATTTCTCCTACAGCACCTCGTGTAAGGCAAATGTTATATTTGTTATTGAGACTTTAGTACCTAACTGATGTAATTTTTGGATATTGTCCTCTATAGGCGACACGTCCGCGAATGGGATCATAAGACCCCATTCACAAAAGTCAAAGTCAAAATATTTTTAACAAATTCATTCTAGCATTTAATCGTCAGTTCGTTCATTTTAATTTTACCTTATGCGCAATTGGTCCAATTTAGCTATATATATATATAAAAAATTACACTCTCTTTTTCATTTCGATACTTTATTTATTCATAATCTAAATATCTAGTGTTAGAAGCTCCTATCATTAATTATTATTAGCTTTGATAAATTGGTCCAATCGCGCCTAAACCTCTTGTTCAAACAGCCACCTAATAATAAGAAATATTCATCTATGTGGTCCTCAACAACTTTCTCTGATAAAAAATTTGATAGTTGACGCATTTCGTATTTTTATACATGGCAATTTATCAGGGAAAGTTGATCATTGTCACTAAAATGCCCTTTATTTATAGTATAGGAAGTCACAATATAGTTAAGAGATGTAAAAGAAACGTCAACTTTTGATCATCTTAAGGTTTACAGGTTACAGAAGCGTCAGATAGTGATCTGCCAGTCATCTCTCATGCTGTTTCCTTTTTATTCGTATTGACAAGAGACGTGTGAGATATCTGTCACATAAATGTCTAAAGCTTTATAAATATATATGTATTATTTGGACAAGACTTCAGAATGGTCGTATCCGTTTATTTTTTTCTTTATATCTGTTGCGGGCAGCTTGTTTGGTCCCTATGAATAGTGACCGGCTTGTATGCATAATGCCCATGCGACATTTCATGTCTTATAACTTTTCCCGGTCAGTATAAATAAGGGCAAATAAGTTTTGGGCAAAACAAATGAAATGATAGTGTTTTTGGTTATTAACGTTATTAAACTTCGAAATTCTTATAGGAAGAAGGTTAGGTTAGGGGGTGTTTTTTAGTTTAAGACTTTGGTGTTTAGCTTAATGAGTGGCGCTATTGGTCTACGGTTTCTCATTCAGCCATGTAGTTGCAAATTGGGATAGATATTTGCTTTTTTATTTTAAAGGAGAAATTGTAAAGATTTACTTACAAGGTCGGTCCAAGTGATAAATTAAATCTATTGCTTACGTTGATTTTTTAAATGGACCAACGGGCCTGGTATTATAATATGGACCGGTCTAAGTAATTAAAATACTGACATTTATCAAATAGCCCGATGCTCTTGGGAACTTTTCATAATACCCGGCCCTGTTAATCACATTGCCCATAACATTATATATTTACCTACAGAAAGGTAAGGAATTCGTGTACACACATACGCATAAAATACTATTAAACAACATCGCTTTAAGTCTTAGGTGTATACATTAGTTTAATTAATAATTAATTAGTTTAATAATTTTCTATAATATTTTTCTATAATGTACCTTTATTGGGGATGATTTCTTGTGTGTATAGTAATCAAATGTATACGATCGTAGTATTCTGTCAGAGATATGTATATTTTGGGAAATACCTAGATTGTAAAACATTTCGATGCTAAACTTATTTTATTTCGAGAATTATATCGGAATAATGAAAAATAGTCTTGGAGCTTTACTTTCGGCCTTTTTTTATTAGTTAAATATTAAAAAAGCATTTTTCAATGTTTGAAGTAACACCAATAACCAAATCACTTTCAATGCAAAAGTTAACTGATGAAACTGATGTTTAGTTTTTTATTTTATAATTCTTATATCTCGTCACTTGGAAAAATAATAATATAATTAAAGTCAGAACAATTTTTAAACATTATTAATCAGTCTTATATTGTTTTGCTTATTAATATATGTTTCTAGTGATGCTAATGTAATGTAATATTAGGAATCCTTCGTGTAAGAGTCCGACTCGCACTTGGCCGTTTATTTATAACGGATCTATGACATATGTTTTAAGTACAGAGCCAAATGGAAATAGTCTCAAATGGTTTTAGTGAGACATTCTGAGAACAGGTCTCCAGATGGAGGGGTTTTTCAATACCAATGGGGATTTGAAAACTTAGGGGGTTTGGGGGTTTGAAAACTTTTTCGTCAACGAACTTGGGGATTTGTGGAAAAAAGTTGAAAGTTGTTGTTCGTTAATACAAATAACAATATAAATAGCGATAGTCTTTAATAGGTGTTTATATCCTACGAAGGTAAATTAAGTCTACCAATAAATAACTATATTGTCAATTATATATAATTTGTAAGGTTATGGGAATTTTGCACTTTTTTTCCACAAAACCCCATGAAACCATCAATGGGGATTTATGGGCGAAATGTTGGCAATTTTATAATAATATTTTCATTAAAAAAATTCAGAGGCTTTTTAAATTTGTTTATGCTTATAAATATCTTGCCACTAATTTAAAAAGTATAGTTTATCGAACACAATGAATGTTTCAAGCTCCCCAGTAAAGGTAGAATGTACTGTAGTTCACCTGAACTTAGTTACACAACGGTATAATGTCATATACAGTATTACGTAACAAGCATTTCTTTTGAGATCTCGTGTGGCCCCGTTGGTTGTAACTTTGGATATTTTTTATTCAGAAAAATCAGAAAAATCCCAAAGCCTAAACATCTATAGACGTGGTCGTGGTCCAAAAATCTTATTTCAATGTTATTACATTGAAATAAGATTTTTGGATTGTATATACAAATGCGTGGTGCGCATACACACATAAATGTAAATATGCATGCATTATACGAAATTTTATTATCTGAAAATTTCTTATTGATAAAATGCATCTAATTTTATAAACTGACGGGACTCTAATGTTGATCAATTTAACTTGTTATTTTTCTATAATTTTTACATCGGTGTTTCTATATTATACTCTAATATTTATAGTCTAATGTCGAATGTTATAATTTAGATTTAATTATGATGTTTACTTCGTAAAGTGCACGCATACGATTCATTGAATGACTGATACTAATTGTTCGCGGATTGCAATTAATTTAAGATTGGTATTTGGATTTTCATTGGATATCTTTACTTACTTTATAAGTCGATAATTTTCAAAATGGTGACTTGAAATCAATTTTTTATACCCAAATTTACTTGTGAAAATCCTGGTACCTACCGAGAGTAGTGTTCGGGCATGGATGGAACTACATTAGTATTTTTAGTATCATTCTTTATAATTAGCACCATTACTGTTAAAATTAAGGATATATGTACGTAATTGATGTAATCCATTGTCCCCAGTATACATAATAAATGTTTTCATTATATATATTGAATTTTGTTTTAATGAAAGAGTTCACGGTTTGTAAGTCTTCAATTCCCCTGAGTTTAAGAACAATTTACTAAATGCAATCAGAATTGAAAAATTAACAAATCAACCAGAGTGCTCAGTGTCTGGTGTGACTATCTTCCACCAGAACGTGCAAAGCTGTTTTATTGTCAATTTCAAGTATCGCAACCTTATTAGTCAATATAAGTACTGTTCGAAACACCCTATTTTTTGTCTTGTCCAATTTTAGATTGGATTTATGCACTTGATTTGACATTTACCATCACAAAAGTAAATGTTCTGTCTCCCTGAATAAGTGACACGCGATCGAAAAGTAATAAAAACAAAACAAAAGTGAAAAGAAAGTTTATTTATCAAATCACGAATCATTGGCAAGGACATTATTATGACGTGACAGAGCCCAAAGGGCGAGATTTGCGTCCTCAGTTACACTAAATACACTTATAATATTGGTGGGCCGACGCGGCGAATCAGTCTCAGTGGCGCCACCTGGGAATGTATCCTTATCGCGGGCTGGCCGCTGTCTACATTAAAACAGCATCCACAACGCAACACTAATTACATTTCGCTTATAAATCAAGCCATTATTGCATGGTCTTAAATGATAAACAAAATTAATCTCTCCAAAGCGCGCAAATTTAACTATCAAACGAACTTGTTCCTCGTTGAGTTATTCTATAGTTTGCGAGTTAATGTTGCCATGTGGATGCGAAATTTAGCGTTTTTTATTCATTGACAACTTTTGAGGCAGTGGATGGAATCAAAGATGCTACGAATCGTCTCAGTCAATTGGGGTTTAAAAAAATAACACTACACTAGTTATTTATATAAACGTTCACGATAACAATAACGTTTCCCACTATAAAATTGGAATGTTTTGCCCCAAACATTGTCCAATGATCACAAAACAAACTTATATAACAGTAAGTACACACAATTTATTAATCAGCAAGTAAACAAACATATTTAAAGGCAGTAATTGTCATATCGCAATATTAAGATCTATAAAAAACGAGTTAATTATATTCTAAGTCGTATACTAACACATCGAACGGAGGTGGGTATTATATATATATGTATTTATTCGACACTTAAATCATCAGCGATCGGAATGGATAGTATTTTTACTATCTATATATTTTAATTATACTGTCTAAAATTGCAATTTGTACAGACAATATATTTTACTGAAAAAGAAAAAAAACTTATATGAGAAAGGATGTAAAGGGTTCATCTTTATTCATTTTTTAATACGGCAACTTTCTACGTAATGCCAATTCCGATGGCTGACTTATATTAATTTCATTGTTTAAAGTACTTAACGTGCCTACATTCGTATCTACCTATACGTAACGTAATATTAACGTACGTTACTCTATGCTGGCCACATCACAATTATTTCGTTAATTTAACACCGATATGAAAAATCAATAAGATAATGTTGGAGAAGTACCGGAATTCCGTTAAGTTATAGCACAATACCACATTTTACGAACAGTGGGTCAAAAATACAATAATCTTACGGTGTTAACTTTAAATGGTCATGCTCCGTCTGGTGAGTGGGAGAGCCGGAGGCCCAACAAAAACGCTTCTAACCCCGCGGGTGTTGCAGTTGTCTATGGGCGGCGGTGATCACCTGACATCGCGTGACCTCCCTCTGACATAAAAAAAATGCGGAAACGAAATGATCAGCGCTCACCTCAACAAAATTTTGTAAAAGTCACTAAATACCCACAAAGTATCATGTTACAAATTGTACAAAATTTTGTTACGAAATTCAGTCATAATTTTTAGAGCGCTACTTAGAGCTTTCGCATCTGAAATATTACACATAATAAGAAGGTTTTATGAGTATTTATAATTTTTTCTTTTGACAATTATAAAATATTTTATGTCGAGAATAATTACATCAGTTACTCACTATGAAGTTAACATTCCGCATTTGTACCCTTTAATATATTTATACAATTATTTTACTTTTTTAAGATATAACATAAATCATAGATACAACATAAATCACCATGCCTTGCAAGTTTTCCAATAAAATTGTATAGGGTAGGGATGGCGATCTGAGATCGATTAATCGGAAAAATGATTTTTTGGACCAAAAATATCGACGTTTTAAATCGATATTATGTATTGAATCGATTTTTCACCCTCTAAAATCTAGAATCGATTTTTTGAATGAAGTATATGTGTATCGTGGGGTCATCTGTTCCTTGCGAGCGCCTATTTTCGATTGTCGGTAACATCGCATGTGATGAGCGTAATCGGTTGGATCCTAGCAAATTAGACAGATTGTTATTCTTAAAA
>JADGIL010048334.1:0-10195 GCA_020352625.1 Cactoblastis cactorum
ATTCTATATAGTTGTGTTTTATATTCCTATATTTAAAGTTATGTGAGTGGCTAGTTGTTTCTTAAATACAGCAAGGGAGTCAATATTTTTAATATGAGAGGGTTGTTTGTTAAAAAGTCGCGCTCCTTCAACTGTTATCGCTGTCGATCCTTTTTTTGCGTGATAAATTTTAGGTTGGTACGTGCCATATTATGTAACGTTTATGTCAATTCAAACACGGTAAAATATTTTCATTCGGCATGTCGCCCTTGCCTGTTTGCCGTGATAACGCAATTCAGTATCATTTTCGAGAAACAATTTCCGAGTCGCGATCAAACAAAAATTAATTTATATCTCTCCTCGCTTAAATGAAATCATCGGCGGGGTCTAAGAAAAGAGCGAGGCTTTCACAGACTATGACACATTACCCCAAATTTACGTAATACCAACACCATTGAGCCCAAGGCGTCTATTATGAGATATGAAAAGTAAAACGATTATAATACGAACGAGAATAAAGTATGAGCAGTGGAGTTAGAAAGAGAAAAGATAAGAAAATAATGCACCCTCATATATCATCACAATCGCCAGGATTCTCCGACCGGCTGGCCAGCACCGACCCTCTTCATCCGTGTGAATTTCCTGAAAATATTTAACTAAGCAAGAATCGGCCCGTTGCCATAGCGACTGACCTCTCCTTGTAATGGCCTAGGTGTATTAACATGGAATTTAATGGCCGCTAAAAGTTTTTCTAAATATTATTCTCTTCGGGAGTACCACGCGTGAGAACTCTTGATTCAAATATTTGCTCTTGCGGAAAACGAAATGTAAGGTTTTAAAACGAAATTGCAATTTGACTTTTTATTTGTGTTAAAATATTTATTTACGATTTAACATTTTACAACAGTTGATTTACATATTTACTTTTAATTACACTTCGATAAACCACTGAGGTTTGAGCGGAAGTGTGAAACACTACATCAAGCAAATATACGTTAACATTATTATAAACGTAGATATAAAGTACATACAAAAAAGGGGGAAAAGTCAATGGAAGCTGCTTATACGAGGTATTATGAGTAGGCATAATTATTTAAAAACAATTGGTCAGTCAATATAGTATTTATTAAATTTTTACCTATTTATCATAAAGTTATTTACCCAAATATTTATCATAATTCACTTAAGAATGACCAATCCTCAAATAATTTCCAAAAAAGTCCATTATTTACATACTCACACTTATAAACTGTGAAATAAAAAATTGAACCTACATTCGATATTTACACGCGACAAACATTTGCATTCACCTTTTCCCAAATCACATTTCGTAATATATCAGCAGCAAAGTCAGTTCTGCGTAAGTAATAGCGTTTCAAAGAGCAAAATTAACTGGTATCTTAGAATTGGCAGAAGTTCCTAATGAGTTGTGTTTAGGGTCATTTCGTTTGCTTAAACAACACAAATTATTGAGCATCCTTCCACGCATAGTTGGGATAAGTTTGAAGTCAAGTGACTTTGGACATCACTCATTCTGTAATTGAGTATACCTCATTAATGATACTCGTCAGTCACATACAGACGGTTATTGTTAAATTGTTTTGTGTTACATTTAGGTTTGAATTAGTCGAGATAATTTATTACCTAGTCTTGAAATAGAATAAGTCTTTATTTAATGTCAGTTGAAAACAGCTATAACGTAAAAACATTGAACAAGTTAGAAATGAAAAATCACTTTGAGCTTATTGCTATTACGAAACGGTTAGCTTAATCTACTTAGGCTGAAGGCAAAATAATTTGTTGAATCATAACTATATTGAACGCTTAACGTGGTAATATCGACTAGCAGGAAATTGTTATGAAATAATAGATAACTAAAGAGCCCACTAAGTGAAATTACATGAGTCGATGACAATGCGCTTTCATTGCAGGGGTAGATAAATAACGCAATTAGGAGAGTGATTGATAGTGCTTCAGGAACAAATATACTACTCATCCATACAAATATTTGATACTCAGGTCAGCGACTTCATGAAATATTTATTTTATTACGCGGTTAATATCTAAGAATCATAATTCAATAAGAAGCGAAAGAAGTATGTCAGGACCGTAGTAAATGGAAGGAGGTCTTTGCCTACCCCTATAGGAAAAGCAGTTATCATTATGTATGTAAAGGCAACTAAGCACTACATTTTAATGTAAGCGGTATGATAACAAATAATATGGATTACCTTATAACGTTGTAACCACTAGGCGAATTTTGAAATATACCACCGTAAAAAATATTTATATCTAAATACTGTTGTATGATCAGATCATATTAAATTTTACCCCTTAACTACAATGTGAATAGAGCTCAAAAATATTTTCACATCAATCATGATTACTGAAACTCAAAATAAATGCAAAATATCCATAATAGCGAACATTTTTCAACGCAGTGCGGCGCCCTGAGACTCCCATACATTGCGGTCAATTTGGCGTAATGTAATCAATTGTGGGACCAATAAAATAAATCAGAGTAGACAGTTTTAATTGATACCGTTCAGTATTAACTGCACACCCAATCTCGCCCCATCTAGTGTCTAAAAATTTGAGCGTATTGCCGTTCCCGCGAAAATTAAGAAAGGAGTTGCCATATTTATCTCTTCGAAGAATTAATGAAATTGGTTAAAGTGTATAGTTTTTATTTTTATTGATGATACTCAAGAATGACATGTAGGCGTAAAATCAGTAGAACTAATGTCTTACAGGGCTGAGCATGGGCATGTCTGTCGTATGTCATACTTCATACTTTACAAATCTTTCTGTGGGCAAGGTCTAAGGTTCCCCAGAGAGGCTTATGTGTACTGTATAGCCCTGTAGAGACAGCTATGCAAGTTTGTAGAGCGATTAGCCGGGTGCTTCCCCCTGCAGTCAGTTCTCGGATGTTAACAGACAACGATAGAAGTGGTGGTACGATATTGGTGGGTAACTAAGGGATGATTCTTGTTCTGGATCTCTGGAAGAGGAAGGGGAAACATTTCTATGGACTATGGACTAAAAATAATCTAAAACGCTTCTCTTAAACAAGCTCATCAAATTGACTGATTGTTATGAACATTTCATACTACAAATTTAATTCAACGTTATTTTAAAGATTAAATAAATAAATTGGTAAAATTTTATTATATAAACATATAAGTAATTAAACTAATAAATATTATGAGTTAGAAATTTATCATGTTCACTGGTGTTCATAATTGGATGGTGATTCACATAGCTGCGACTGCCTATAATCATAGTACTTTGAAAAACTCTTCTAAAATATTAACTCTATAATATCTGAAACTTTTATATTTTTAGATTTAATAAAAATGAGTACGAGATGACCCTAAAACAATTTTAAATTAATTTCTCTTTAATACAAATAGGTGTCACGAACAAATAGGTCGAGTGCCATAAATAATGCAAATTATACAAACCACAAATTGAAATGTGGATGCAATGAATAAGTAAAACGTCATTTGAGCTGAATTATAAATGGGACTGGTATTGCATATATTGTATTTTAGTCGATTCACCATTAAATATTTTACCACTAAGTTAGAATTTACCGTATTTTTAACCGACTTCAAAAAGGAGGTGGTTCTCAATTCGGATAGTTTTTTTTTTTATACTATTTGTTTTACTACATAGCTAAACTTCAAATTGATTTATATTAAAAATTTAATAGTAATATTTTTATTTATGGTTCAGTCCGTGTTACATTTACATAAACATACTTAAATTATACAATACAAGTAATAAGAATTTAAAAACTCCCGACACCACACTCTTTTTGCGTTGGGAATTAAAAACATAGCTAAGAGCACTCTCGATTAAGTTACCTTCCTAACAAAAAAATAATTATCCAAATCCGTTCATCCATTTGGCAGCTATGACGCCACAGACATATGACACCACACATGCGTCAAACTTATAACATCCCTCTTTTTGTATTGGGTTTAAAAGAGACAATTATAAGCTTAACATTTCATGATGTTAAAAACTTATTTATATTGATTAATTTATTTTGAATACATGTAATAAAATTGTAACTGAGCTATTTCTGTACATGGGAGATATTTAAGAATAAAATATATAGGGGCTCTTTATAGGGCCTTTAGAAGTCTGTCTGTCTGTATGTGTGTACGCGTATCACACAAAAACTACCGAACGGATTTGGATGAAAATTGGCTACGACCTAGAATAAAAGATAGGCTACATTTGATCCCGAAAAAATTGACGGTTCCCGAGGGATATAATTTTTCGTAAAATCGCGGGCGTTAACTAGTTTTCAATAAATTTTGGGCAGTTCTAAGTTCAATCGTGTAATCAAATCTATTTTTTTTTTTACTTAATTATTTCATAACGATATTATATTTATTTTCATTTCTTAACAAAGCTTTCTTATCACTACAGGTACTCAAATACCATGAGCATATTTCTAGCGAACACTAAATATTTGCAAAGGTCTGCCCCATAATCCCGACAGTTCAAATAAATAGCCTTTGTAATTTCGCAACATAATTCACTGTTCGTAAACAGTGAACTGACAACAATAAAATAGTGGACTAGCCTTTGAGCTGCAATGATTGAATGAGGCTCGACGCAACTGTTTATTTACATATCAAGTCAATTAACGAATACACTGAAGTTTATTATCCATTCAAATAGCGATCCTAGCATACTCGCGTTAGTCGATTTTCCGGCGAAAACCGAATGGAAACTTCATAACAGTGTTGACTTTACGTTCGGAAACGGGTCGCGTAATGGTCTTTGCAGCACAAAAAGCTAGTGATCCTGCGCTGATCCGCTTTGTGGGGTATGCTTTAGCCGGTTGACAATATAATTATCGACTGTTATAGCCAAACGGGCCGGTCATCGCACCGACGTCAGAATAGAAACGCTACTGTGCTGTTAACTGCATTTTCTGCACACATCATGTGAAGATTTTTATTTTCAATCCCCGGCGTACAAAGAGGGGTGTTATAAATTTGACGTGTGTGTGTGTGTGTTTCATTCTGTCTGTGGTATAGCTCCCAAACAGGTAAACTGATTTGGATAATTATTTAGGTGACATAATCGAGAGTGTTCTTAGCTATGTTTTATCCCCCGAAGCAAAAAGAGAGGTGTTATAGTTTGACATACATGATTGTGTCGGAAGTTGTTTAAATTTTTAATTTAATTACTTGTTTAACGAGAATACATCCATTTTTAAATGCTTTTTATCGGTAGGATTTGAATAATCTTTAACGAATATTAGGAAAAGTTAAGTCATCAAATTTTTCTAAACAATGTCATTCATATTCAAATAATCAATTCCAGTTTTTGATCGTATTTTAGAAGGATTTTTTACCTATATACGTATGACATGATTATTAAGTAACATTTTGGCAAGTTAGAAATTATTTAATTAAAGAGTGAAACTGCTTCATTTGTTTAATAACATTTCTCTTATCAGATATCTGAACTAATTTATTACTTGAACACGTGGATGTAGAAAAACACTAACAACAGATAGTAACCATTAGTATCGTATAAATTCCAATTCTGGATTTCCAGTAGGAATAAACTGGATGCATTTCACAGCACTACAATTCTTACATAGTAGCTCCAGGGCTTTTAGACAGATGGCGCCACGAGTTTAGCCCCAGGCGGGAAGTAAGAAGGTCTAATACGCCGGTAGAGGTCGTTTTATTAAATAAAAAATAATGTAATCACAGATTTTTTCCATAATATTGTATATTAATACATAAATTGACTTTAAGAAAAATCTACAAATACAGACAAATTTTACTAATATAATTATACATATGATTATATTAAGTATTCGGTTAAATTAGTCACGGATAATAATTAACGCAAAATAATACACGTGTTAAAAATGTTAACCCATATGTTTAACACGTGTCTCAGTTAGTCCTAATCGAATTTCACTCTCAAATGACTTTTTTAAGGTTCCGTATTAAGAGGAACCAATCAAATTTTCAAAAACCTAGAAAAATAATGAAAATTGTTTAAATACGTACATAAATTAATTTTAAAAATAAAAATATCCCTTAGTAATAAAATCTTGTCATACCTAGATTCCATATTTTTTTTTTAAATTGTGATATAAGGTTTTGACAAAATCTATTTACAATTTTATTCACTGGGTCAAATCTAATCTACAAAATCGTTGATGTTCAACAATATCTCTACATATAAAAGTAAATTACTGTGATATTATTATAATCAATATTTAAATAATATTAAACTGTTTAAAAAGCTTGGAGTTCTTAATAAAGGGCCTGAAAAACTTCGTCCAAAACACCAACGCGCGTAATGCAACATGCAAGCCTGGTGTTGTAGGCGTCCATTGGCTACGGTGACCGTTTCCTTCAGGCGGGCCGTTAGCCTCTTTTCCTGCTCAATAGTAAAAAAAATCTCATATTTCTAATATACGGAACTCCCTATGTACGTAGTAAGCTCACAGCAGTCCGATTTTTTTTTAAATAAACAAAAACCTACGTCGTTCCGCTGGTTAAACAAACGCGCGCTCTCAATGGTACACATGTGTCAATCTACACTAGATTAATTTATAATTAGACTAAGACAAACGGCGGTATGAGTTTATTTTTATCGGCTTGCAATCGATAAATCAGCTGAATAGATAGCGCATCGATTTAAACTGACAAATAAATCAATTCCATTTTGTTTTATATTGGGTCACTGACCTAACAGTTGTAGGGTTCTTGTTGTGCAATCTTGTTTTCAAAATGTGTTTAAGTAATAATACATAAAAATAGGCAAAATAGTTTACAATATCACGTCTTTCTGCCTTTTCAGGTCAGACAGGGTCAAGAATCACAAGTCTTGAAGGCCACATTAAGGCGAATGGTAAACTTTTTTGTGGAAAGAGGATTCAGATTCGGTAACACGTTGATGTGATCTGGTTTTAAGCTCCTTCCCTTGATTGGTTTTTACAATTTGTGCAGAAAGAAAAGCAGCCTTGGCTAATTTCTATATTTTTCCCCCCCAGATCCGCATGGTAGAACAAGCAAAATAGAGGTAAGTACAAGATTATTAAAACGATGTTTTATTATTTTTCTAACAGTACAATTGCAACCTTTTGAACTACAACCAACTTACTTTTATTCTAAGCATCCCCACTTTATGGAAATTTATAATATTATATACCTAAGTAAGTATATTCATAAGTCACAATTGAAAAAAAATATATGATGGAAAGTTCAAAATCACCCATTGTTTCCTGTCGCAATATTTCAAAAACCTTAGATCTTATATTCTAAGTTAAAAACGGCGCTCAATGACATTTCTTAAAATGTCTAGAAAATTACCTAATAATTCTTAAAACATGGCCGTTTTTCCTACACAGTTAATATTTCAAAAGGCATTTGCTAGCGACAACACACGTACTCGAGAAATAAATGCTATTCGCTCTTCATTTTGTGAACCTTTGCATGCAAATTTTAGTTAATTTGATATTTTATTCACAGAAAGTGGTATAATATTATATCATATTGCCTTACTAGATTCATACCATTTGGTTTTATAAATTAATTATTATGCTTGAAGTTTAGTAAAAGATAACAAGTAAAGAAGAACCTATGTTCTTCTTTACTTGTTATCACTGTGAAGGTGTTAGCAAAACGGTCGTTTCGCTCATTGGCCGACTTTATTATCATCTATACATATAATAAAATTGTAACTGAGCTATATCTGTACATGGGAGATATTTAAGAAAAACATATATAGAGGCCTTTTATAGGACCTATAAAAGCCAAAACGATTGGTTTTAGAATTTTTGTCTGTCTGTATGTTTGTACGCGCATCACACAAAAAATACCAAACAGATCTGGATGAAATTTGACATATCGATGGACTATAACCTAGATTAAAAGAAAGGCTACTTTTTATCCCGGAAAAATGTATGGTTCCCGAGGGATATAATTTATAGTAGGTAATCGTCGGACGAATTCGCTTGAATTAGCTAGTAACAAATATATTTTGAAGTTTGAACTAAAGAATAAGTAAAAACAAGATCCTGTTAGGAGATTTTGTGGAATATTACTTGCAACATTTAAGTAATATATTTTTCACAATTCAACGCTATAATTTATTGATAATCATCCATACACACATAAACTCCTATATGAAAAAGTTAATTACTTCTTATATAACAGAAAATAAAAATATCTAAAAATATTAAAATGAAACAAATTTAACGGATTTTATAGCGGTAACTTAAGAAATATCTAATAATTTTATCGAACTTATCTTAGATATTCTATTAGTTTAAAGATTTTCTTCGTAACCTATTCAAGTTAAAAAGGATTGATATAATTTTGTTTTAACTAGATATACTTACAAGTTTTCAACATAAGATATTTAAGATAGGATGTGGTGATAAATTGTAATTTGATACAATATTAAATTTTGATTGGATATTATAAATTCGCTGTAAGTACCCAAAATGACTCCAATAACGAATCTCAACTTTGGTATCTGAATAAAAATTATCACTTTCTTCATTGGTAGACTAAAATTGCAATAATTAAAACAAAAATGAATTATTGCACTCTAATCCAGAAAGAGCTTTCAGATCTACAATTCTCGAACCTCCACATGAAATTGGATCACGTGTTGAAATCTCAATCGACTAATTATGCGTAAACTGTAGGAAATGATCGACAGGCTTTGCGCATCAATCAAGAACAGGAATGACGTTCGGAACCTACGATTTCAATTTACGGTTATTACCGCGCCGAGTGCCAATGCTCAAATTTGGGACATTTCGTATTAGATTCATTTCTGTTACGTCATAATCACTTAATCAGATTGAACAGTTGCACGCTCACAAACGTTTTTTTAATGAGGCTAAGCTAAATTATTTCTCAAAATTAATATAGGAAACAAATGTTATCGTCGTAGATAAATCCCTTAAAGGCCGACAACGCTCCTGTGACCCCGTGGGAGTTGCAGGTGTCTATGGGCGGCGGTGATTACTTAAGATCACGTGACCCGCCTGTTCGTTTGCCTCCCTTGTCATAAAAAAAGATATAAACTAATTTCAACATAAACAATTAAACAAAGCATATTTTTGTCGTTAAGTGAATTATGTAATTATAATTCTTTCAAAAATAAATTCTTCTATGTCTTAATTCGAAAATAAAAATTACACAGAAATTACGATTACCTAAAAGGCTAATTTATAATTTCTTAATTGGCCAAGATATCCCTTACAGTAAACCATAGCTAGACTTTGATAAAGTTTAATAATTTTTAAACAAAATGGACCAGTTTTTTCTAATTTATCATCGATGGTACATTTAGAGAAGTGCTTTAAAAATCAGTGTTTCTGTGCAGATAAATAAAAATTGTATAGCACAAAATAAAATGCATTGAGTTTGCAGTATCGTGTGATAATGAAGTGAACGATTGCGTCGCGACTCGCGGCGCACCGCTTCATCTGATATTCATTACGTTTTCTATCGACAGTCCCACAAATATCTATGTCACAGACATGTCTCATGTGACTTCTATTCATACGCCATCTATGCTCTGATGATCGGCGCCCATGAAAGTTATTCTTATTAGAGACCGACTATCCGAGAACTACATTATAATTATGATGATCAGCGCCAATAAAAGTTATAGACAAGACTGTCCGAAAACTAGGCTTTATTTAATTAATAATAACAAGTAATTGTTTTTGCAGATGCCTAATATACTATCTTTAAAATTTTACATTAACATAAAAAGCTGCGGTTTATGTTCAGATGAACCTCTAGCATGTTCATGTAACAATCAATGTGTTGTTCAATTTCGAATTCATAATTAATTTGCATACAATTGAACTAATATATTTATAGTTTGTGTACATTACAGTTATGAGCTTTGCACACTTACCTAATTAAACTAGCGAAGCTAGCTTACACTATTCCGCAACCAGAAGAATTTTGTGGCAAACTTTACAGATAAAACATTATTCTAAGTTGAGATTTTAACAACCAAAATCTATTGTGATCTTGACATGTTTTATATTAGTCAATTTAGACTTTAGATTGCTAAACTCAAAATCAAATGATATAAAATACATCATGTGTTGTGTGATAGACAGATGTGTGTTATTACTTTATAAGCTCTTACAAACATAAACCTCAGAAAAGTTTACTTGTATATATATATA